>LPNX010094956.1:117972-170238 GCA_001517045.1 Pseudotsuga menziesii
TAGTCGAGGGACCATTACATTTCAGAGGGAGTCGATGAGTCTCATGACTCTGAGGGATGTGTTGTATGTCTCTGGGTTGAAGAAGAACCTTGTGTCAGTTTCCACCATTGAGGACAGGGGTCTTGGGGTGTGCTTTTCAAATGGGAGAGTGCAGGTGTATCCCAGGGCTACAGGTATGTCTAGTGCCATGGACATTGGAGTCAGATGTGGAAAGCTGTACAAGCTCTTGTTTCAGCCACAGTGCGCTCTAGCACACAGCAGCAGCAGTGAGCTATGTGAGCTATGGCATCAGAGGATGGCCCACCTACATCACCCAGCTCTCAGATTGTTGAGGAGCATGGTTACAGGATTACCGGAGTTCAGCATTGAGCAGAGTGATGTGTGCAGGGGGTGTGCTTTGGGAAAGTACACCAAGACTGCTTTTCCGAGCAGTGACACGAGAGCTGCAGGGGTGCTAGATCTTATCCATTCGGACATATGCGGTCCTATGTCATCAGTGTCTTTGACAGGTTTTGAGTACTACATTAGCTTCATTGATGACTACTCCAGGAAGACCTGGATCTACTTCTTGAGGAGCAAGAAGTCCCCACTTGTGTTGAGAGTCTTCCAAGGGTTCAAAGCCCTTGTGGAGAAGCAGATGGGGAGGAAGATCCGGATGTTGAGATCGGACAATGGGGGTGAGTATACCTCCAAGGAGTTCGATGCATTCTACAGACAGGAGGGCATTCATAGATAGTTGACAGTTCCTTACACTCCTGAGCAGAATGGAGTAGTAGAGAGAAAGAACAGGTCGATTGTGGGGGCAGCCAGAGCGATGCTTCATGATCAGGGGTTACCTTTCTTTCTATGGGCAGAGGCATGTAGCACTGCAGTTTATCTGCAGAACAGGAGTCCTCACAGGGCAGTGGGGAGTAAGACTCTTGAGGAGATGTATTCAGGCAAGAAGCCTGAGGTGGGCCACTTTCGCATATTTGGCTCGTTGACTTACTCTCACGTCCCTTCTAAGAAGAGGACGAAGTTTGATCCCACCGCAGAGAGAGGCATATTTGTGGGATATGACGAGACTTCGAAGGCCTATCGGCTTTACTTACCTAGCCTGAGGAAAGTTGTTGTCCGGTGGGAAGTGAAGTTTGATGAGGAGAGAGCCTTCAGGAAGTCTAGGGAGTTAGAGCAGGGGGAGACACCAGCTCCCACACCTCAGTTGGTACAAGCTTCTTCGATGCAGCTATCAGGTCCACAGGTTTCTGGAGTGACTGGATCACAGGGTACAAGCACAGCTTCTACAGGTTCAGTGATTCAGGTGGCTAGCACTTCAAGGACAGTTTCAGGTACAGGTTCAGGGTTGAGTCCTCAGATCTCAGGTTCATCAGGTACTGGTCCTCGGGGTGTTGGACCTTCAGGTACTAGGACTTCCTCAGATGAGGAGAGCCCAAGACCAGTTTGGGAGGAGCAATCTTCAAGGAAGAGGAAGCCTAAGTGGCTTCAGGAGACCTTGAAGGATGCAGAGGCATTTGGTAGGCCCCAGGAGCAGATCAGGACAGTGGTGGAGACAGACAGGTATGGTGTGGAGCCAGACAGGGATGGTATGGCCCTTGTTGCGAGTCTTCGTGACTCTGAGCCATCCACATTTGAGGAGGTTTCCCAGCATCAGGTATGGAGAGATGCCATGATGGAAGAGTACCATTCCATCATGAAGAATGATGCTTGGGAGATAGTGCCGAGACCCGAGGGGAAGTCAGTTGTGACTTCCAAGTGGCTTTACAAGATAAAGCTTGCTGCGGATGGCAGTGTGGAGAAGTACAAGGCTCGGTTTGTGGCGCAGGGGTTCTCACAGGTTGAGGGAGTTGACTATGATGAGACATTTGCTCCAGTTGCTCGGTATTCTTCTATCAGGGCAGTTATATCTATAGCAGCAGAGATGGGTTGGAAGATCCACCAGATGGATGTGAAGACTGCATTTCTCAATGGTCTTCTGCAGGAGGAGGTATATTTAGAGCAGCCACAGGGATTTGAGATCCATGGGAGAGATTCTCATGTGTGCAGGCTGAGGAAAGCCTTGTATGGACTGAAGCAAGCTCCTAGAGCTTGGTACTCCAGGATTGATACTTACTTGACATCGATAGGATTCCAGAAGAGTGAGACTGATCCCAACCTATACTTCATTGTGGTTGGAGGAGATCCGCTCATTCTTCTGCTATATGTTGATGATCTATTTATCGCAGGTGATGAGTGTCTCATTGCACATTGCAAGAGAGATCTAGCATCGGAGTACGAGATGACTGACATTGGACTGATGCATTACTATCTGGGGATGGAGGTTTGGCAGGAGCCTGGACATATTTTCCTTGGACAGGGGAAGTATGCAGTTGATATTCTAAAGAGATTTCCGATGGAGGACTGCAGGCCGATGTGTACGCCTATGATCACCAACTGGAAGCAACTTCATGCTTCCGAGGGTAAGTTGGTGGATCCCACTTTATATCGTCAGCTCATTGGGTCGTTGATGTATCTGGTCAATACCAGGCCAGACTTGTGTTTTGCGGTTAACACTCTTAGTCAGTTCATGGTTGAGCCTAGGAGTGTGCACTGGACTGCCGCAAAGCACATACTGAGATATCTTGCAGGTACGGTGGATTATGGTCTGGACTACAGGGGTTCGGGTGGAGTCAGCTTGGTTGGGTTCACAGATTCAGACTGGGCAGGTTGTGTGAGGGATCGGAAGAGCACTTCCGGTTGTTGTTTCAGTTTGGGCTCGGCAGGAGTGTCGTGGTTCAGTCGGAAACAGAAGTCCGTTGCACTGAGTTCTGCTGAGGCTGAGTATATGGCAACCAGTCAGGCTACTTGTGAAGCACTGTGGCTTCGCAAGTTATTGGTAGATTTATTTGATCAGCAGCTTAGGCCTACGGTGATCTATTGTGACAATCAGAATTGCATTCAGCTCTCTGAGAATCCAGTGTTTCATGACAGGTCGAAGCACATGGAGATCAGGTACCATTTCATCCGTGACTATGTTCAGAGAGGGGCAGTTGAGCTACAGTATATATCCACTGATGAGCAGGTAGCAGACATTCTGACGAAGTCTTTGGGGAGGGGGAAGTTTGTCTTCTTCAGAGATAAGTTGGGAGTGGTGCAGAACACCTTCCTCGGTAAGAGGGAGTGTTAGTTTTGTACCTAGGAATTTGTTCCCTAAGTGACTTTTTGCCTAAGTCACTTGGAAAGGGGAAAAAGGTGACCCTCACATTAAAAGCTACTTAATGAGACTTTATAAAGTTAAAGTCACTTTTTGATAAATTTAAGTGGGTGAGTAAATTTATTTAAGTGATTTAAATAAATGTGATTTTTACTCTCATTGAATCTTAGCCATTGGATTGGATCTTTCTCCACCATTGGATTAGATTCCCACTTAAGGTTTAGACAAAAAGGGTTGAGGGAGGCAAAACACTTCACTTTTTCATTTTTTGGAGAAGAAGAGACTGAGCTGAGGGAGAAGGAGGTCGAGCTAGGGCATTGGCACGATTCCCAAGAAGAGAGACTGCATAGAAATCGAGGTGTACGGACTGCATTAAATTGCTGCACAAAAATCGAGGTGTACAGACTGTACGGACTGCATTAAATTGCTGCATAGAAATCGAGGGTGTACGGACTATACGGACTACATTAATTGCTGGCACAGAACTCGAGGCTGTACGGACTGTACGGACCGCATTTAATGCTGCACAGAAATCAAGGACTATACGGACTGCATTTAATGGCACAGAAATCGAGGGTGTACGGACTGCATTTAATGTTGGCACGTTTTTCAAGATTTTGAGATGAAATCTTGGGTGGAGATAAGTTAAATTTTCACTGTATTTCTGTTCTGATATTTTGCTGAAGATAATAAAATCTCTCTCTCTCTCTTACTGGTTTTCCCCGTGGGGGTTTTTCCAGGGCTTGATTTTGGCCAAAAATCTCTGAGTCTATCATTTTATGGTGTGATTGTTAAATGTGTTTTTCAGCCTGTTAGTGTATTTTACTGTGTGTTTAATTGTTCAGTAAAATTTCTTAAGTAACCTACGGCCAATGCAAAACCGGCTGTATGTGAAAACCACGAAATGTTGACATAAACCAGCAAACAGTAAAACGCAGAATTTCTTCAATAGATTCTATCCTTTTCGCTTTGAAAAGTTTTGGCTATCACATCCGACCTTTCAGGACTTTGTTCGCACATGGTGGAGGAACATGAACGTATCTGGACGCTCTAGGATGGCCATCATGCAACAAAAACTCAAACTTCTGAAGGGAAATCTCAAGAGCTAGAACCATAGCACCTTTGGGAACATATTCAAAGCTAAGAGTGAAATGGAAAAGGAGTTGGAAAGAATTCAAAAATTAAACATGGAGGTGGGTCAAACGACGAATAACAAGCTCAAGGAAAGGGAAATAATGGCCCAGATGGACAAAAGGTGTGAACAAGAGGAAACGCTATGGAAAAAGAAATCGCAGATCAACTAGCTCAAAGAAGGAGAAAGGAATACTACTTTCTTCCACCGCTCAGTGATACAACACCAAAGGCACAACCGCATCTCCAAGCTTAAAACTGAGGAAGGAACAATCTTGGAAGCACATGAAGAAAAAGAACAAGAACTTGTCCATTACTTTCAAGATCTCCTCACAGAAACAGTCCCCTCTCGCGTCCAGGCCATTAAGAAAGTTACGGACCATATACCAAAAATTCTCACGGCAGAGCACAATGCCTCTCTAATGAAGGTCATTTCTTTGCAAGAGGTGGAGAGAGCTGTAAATCAGATGGCTGAAGCCAAAGCCCCAGGACCAGATGGATTCACCATCAATTTCTTCCATCACTGTTGGAACCTCTTGAAGCACGAAGTTTTGGAGCTGGTCGAGGAATCAAGACAAAAACTTTGGGTTTTTCCTGCGCTCAACGCCACTTTCCTCACTTTAGTGCCGAAAGAGATTGGTGTTGCGCTACCAGGTAAGTTTCGACCCATCTCTCTCTGTAATGTCATTTACAAAGTCATCGCCAAAGTGATTGCGAACGGACTCAAGACCCTTTAACCCCTACTCATCTCACCTAAGCAAACATGATATGTCAAGGGACGGCAAATCTTGGATGGGATCATCCTATCCCATGAGATCACACACTCCCTGAAAGTAACCAAATCACCTGGAATGCTCATCAAGCTCGATCTCTCCAAAGCCTTTAACAAACTCAGCTGGGAATTCTTAGAAAAGATGCTTCTTGCCTTCGGCTTCAATCATGAGTGGACTAAATGGATCCTTGCACTCACCTCCTCTGCCTTCTACTCCATTTTGGTCAATGACTCGCTGTCCACCACTTTCACACCAACTAGAGGCATCCGCTAGGGCAACCCGCTCTCCCCTTTCCTCTTTATCCTCATGGCAGGAGGTCTGGGGAGGATGATAAAGGAAAAACTATCGGATGGCTCGCTACGGGGACTCTCACTGCATGCCAATCCCCCCATTGCCTATCAGCAATTTTTTGATGACAACCTCCTCTTTGGACACCCCTTGGTCCAAGAAGCTCGTAATTTTAAAAAGGTCCTACATACCTTCTCGGCTGCTTCGAGAACAACTATATACCTTGAGAAATCTCAACTCTTTTTCTTCAACACTGATACTACTACTTAACGCAATCTGGCTCGCATTCTTGGGTTTTTAGTGTCCTCCCTCCCTTCCAAATACCTAGTTGTGCCTTTGTTTAACTCTTGGCATCAAACATTTTTCTTGGAAGGACCTCCTGGACAAATTGGAAAACAAGATCTCTTCCTGGACCTTCAGGACTCTAAACCTAGCCAGAAAACTTATCCTTCTTAAATATGCCCTGCAATCTTTGCCCCTTTACCTTTTCTTTGTGTTGGTTGCGCCTAAGTGGGTCCTTAAAGCCATTTGTAACCTTCAACGCAATTTTCTTTGGGGAGGTGACAAAAATAGCCACAAGTGGGCCTTGGTCAAGTGGCAAACTATCACTCGCCCTAAGCGGGAGGGAGGCCTGGGGATCCGAGATTCGGAAATAAACAATGAGGTCCTTTCAACCACAATCTAGTGGAACTGGATTGTGAAAAATACTTCTCCTTGGGCGCAACTTTGGAACAACAAATATGCTCAAAACAGGACAACCGCAACTCTCATCAGCTATGACCTAGACCCGCCTGGTGTTGATTTTTCCGTAACAGCATTGAGAGCCATTCTCTGAGGAGAATGGGGACATCTAGTCAGGGACCAGGATGTGGAACCAGTCCAACATTGGGGGACTCAACCTAGAGTTGCGTAACCATTCTATTGGATGGAGACATCTAGTCAAGGACCAGAATGTGGAACCAGTCTAGTACTGGGGGACTCAACCTAGAGCTGAGTGACCATTCTACTGAATAGGGACATCTGGTCAGGGACCAGGATTTGGAACCAGCCTAGCACTGGGGGACTCAACCTAGAGCTGAGTGACCATTCTTTGAATAGAGGCACATGGTCAGTTACCAGGAATCTAACCTAGTCCAGGACTAGGGACTCAGCCCGGGGCTGAGGGCCATTCTCCGGGAGAATGGAGGCGCTTGGTCTGCTACCAAGTATTTGACCTTGGGTCAAATTATGCAGCCTATGGTTGAGGCACCTGGTCTGTTACCAGGATAACACTATTAGCCCTAGAACGAGTTTGGGCATGTGTGGCACTCCTCCCTTGATCTGTGGGCTTTGTGATCTTTTCCAGGGATTAGCTACCCCTGGTTAAGACACCTTAGTACCCATCTTTGTGGCACATGGAGTGTGAGATAAAAGCATTAGTAATTCTCTCTGTTTATGATGATTTACTTTGAGTGGGGATAAAGGACCTTCTTGACCACATGTTTTGACCACGGGGCACTTGAAGAAGGCTAAAGTAAAAGTCTAAAACACACAAGGACCCTTAGTACCACTAAGGAGTCAAAGTGAAAGTGCAAAAAGACCTTTAGTACCACTAAAGGTGAAAGTCAAAGTAATAAAAGAATGAAATAATATTATTTTGTTCTTTTAAGTTTTGGTCCACTTACAAGTGATTCAAAGGCTATAAAAGAAGGTCATTCCATTTCATTATTACACGCACTTGCTCTTGCACTCACAGTTGTTGAAGGAAGATTTTTCACTGGTTTTGGAGAGAACGATATCTTTGTGGTTATGCCCTAGCATGGATGAGTCCAGCTAGGGCACCCACACTTGTTTTTATGCTAAACCCTAACCTAGGGTTTCACTCACGAACAGCATTAGCAGCATCTTCACGTGTTGGGGCTTTACCCTAACTCCACCACCACCAGCAGTCTACCTTCAACAACTCCTCTCCCTCTTCCGGTTGCTCTCACCACCCTCGGTCACCTACAGCAAGCTCAGGGCAGCCTGCTAGTGTCTCTGGGCATCCTGCTAGTGCCTCCAGGCACCCACAGCAGGCCCAACAGGGCTCTAGGCAGCCTGCTAGTGCCTCCAGGCACACACAATAGGCCCTAACAGACCTCGGCCAGTCTCGAACAGGCCTCGAGCAAGAAAACAGAGGTCTGCCAGACCTCCGGGCAGCAGCAGAGAAGCCCGGTAGGGCTCGAGCAACAGTAGGAGAAGCCCAGCATGGTTCGGGCAGCAGCAGAGGAATCCGGGCAGGGTTCGAGTAGGAGAGAGAAAAATTTGTGCAGGCAGTTAAGGCATCCAGGCAGCACGAGCAGACTTCTGGGCAGCAGTACGAAACTCGAGAAGCAACAGAGAAGCCCGGTAGGGCTCAGGCAGCAGTAGGAGAAGCCCAACAGGGTTCGGGCAGCAGCAGAGGAATCGGGACAGGGTTCGAGCAAGCAGTTAGGGAATCCGAGCAGCATAAGCAGACTTCCAGGCAGCAGTACGAAACTCGGGCAGCACACAGACAAACCTAAATTCTGGTTTAGGCAGACAACTGGGCAGGAGAGAGAAAATTAGGGCAGAAAGCCCTAATTTGGTTTTTTTTTGTGTTAAAACTATCTTCTGTAATTTTGTGGATCTATGGTACAAACCCATTAGGGTTTGATAAATTTTGAAGAACTCAGTCATCTCGTTTACGAGATGAATCACTAATGCTTTTGGGGGTTTTGTCCCTTAAAGGTTTCCCCAGTGAAAAACTCTTGTGTTCAGTGTTTTGATGTGTTGATGTTTTTACTACACTTGTCATTTGTTATCTGATAATCTGCAAATTTTAAAGTATTCATGCTAATGCTAAAATTCAACACCTGGATCCCTGATATGGAGAGCAACCAATTGTCAACGAGCTCTGATTCGGCAACATAGCTTTTGGGAAATAAGATCCAGAACCCACACCAATTTCTGGCATGATTCATGGCAGCAACTACCAAGTCTCTCTAGCCAATTTGACACGCCAAAACTACATACCATCATGCAAAGGGCTGACAGAACTGTGGTCAAAGATTTTTGGGAAAATTCGGCACATGGCCACATTAGAATCTAGAAGGAGCCTATTCTATGGGGCTCTATGGGTGACAACGAATCTCAAGAGGCCATTTGGCAGGAGCTCCAGCAGAGGCACATCAGAGTAAGACATGGCGCTGACATTATTAGGTGGGGATACAAACCCAAAGGAACATTTTCCATTAAGGAAGCCTATTCCTTGCAAACCCAAGGAAAACAGGGCCGCCTAATTCCATCTGGAGGAGAATCTGGGAGTCCAACTTCTGGTCAAAGGTCTCTACTTTTTTATGATTGCTTACACATCGTGGGATCCTGATATGGGACAACTTGGTCAAAAGAGGTTTTCACGGCCCCTCATGTTGCGTCTTATGTGGAGATCATTCTAAAACTATTGATCACCTCCTTGACTCTTGCGCACTAGCCTGTGCATTATGGAACATGGTCGAGGAGAAATGCAAAAGATCAAATAGGGTCAAAGGAGATGTGGTCCAAACGCTTCAAAATTGGGAAGAACACCCATACCAAAGTGCACTTCTCAATAGATTATGGGCACTCATTCCCAGGTTTTTGGTCTGGAATATATGGAAGGAAAGAAACAATCGAATCTTTAAAGGAAAGAAAAGCACAACAGAAGAAATATGGAGAAGCACTCAGAAGAATATCCAAGAAACGCTTTTCTTAAAAGACTGGAACAGCAGTGACTATCCTACACTGCACACGGAGCAACACATTTTGCAAGGTTGGGGCTTCGAGCCAAGAACTTCTACTCTCCACTTCCAACCTTCAAGAATGCATGCAACCAGTCCTGGAAGATGGGAAGGTCCACCAACAGGGTATTTTAAGCTCAATTTTGATGGAGCCTCAAAAGGAAATTCAGGGGAAGAGGGTTTCAGAGGGGTGATCAGGGACTCATCGGGATCTATCCTACAAGTCTTTTGAGGAAACTTGGGATGCGATAGCAATAACGCTGTTGAATTAGCAGGACTGATAGAGGGCATTCTAATTGCCAAAAAATTCAATTTCTTTCCTCTAATCGCAAAAGGAGACTCTTAAATAATTCTCTCACTAGCTACGCGTCTCCAGACACGGTGCTCAAGTAGAGAAGCTCTCACTTAGCAGGAGGTTGGAGTTTGGTCTTAGTCAGTTAGAAGAAATTTAGCTCACGATAAGGCCATCACTTTTCACCATGTAAGTAGGAAGGCCAACTCTTTGGCAAATCATTTGGCTAATGAAGGAGTTAGAAGCAACTCAAAGCTATAGGCGAGTAATATGACCTCTCATAGACCGGAGACCTTGGCATCGCATTGTCAGGAGATCGCCAACAAAGACATTCCACCCCCAGATGCAGAGGACACGTCAAGGCATCACATGGAACAACCGCTGCGAAGGACACCTAGAGAAGGCGCTACGAACGAGGTAGAGGAGAGGTCGCATGGGTTTCAATCCGCGTGGGAGTTAAATGCCCGAGGTGGGGCCATTAAGCCAACCCCTCAGGAAGTCGATATGTCATTTCGTCGTGACGGTTTGCAAAGTCGAGGGTTAATGAAGCCTAAGCCAAATTTAATGAACAACTCCCACTCACGCGTGGTTGTACAGGGTTTAAGGAGGGTTACCAGGGAGAAAATGGAGCTTTTTGACCTCGAGGAAATTGGCCTGATTATTTTCCCGGTGCTGCTGGTCTTCTCCTAGGTCAACCAGGCTGTTGAACATGACGCTAAAATGCCAAGGCAAAGAGGCACACCGAGGCGAGGCAGCATCGGGCATGGTGGTGCTAGGCGTAAATTAAACCTGGGGGGAACGGGTGGATACGTTGCGCAGGTCTCAATGCCTGTGAGGTGCATGATAGACGAATGGGAGTCCCACGTTGTCTCTGAGCACCTGGCCTCAGGGAGAAATGTGGGTAGAATTAACCACTACTAGATGATCAAGAACATGATGGGTATGCTAATGGAGGATTTGACCAACAAATGGAGCGAATCTAGGGAGATGGTGCAAAGTATAAGGCCTTGCTTGACTCAGACTAATGAGCAATTGCATAACCTGGAGGCCAATTTTAGTTGGCGGCACTACACTATTGCTCGTGGTGCTGAGGAGATGGTTGGTGATGGGAACGTGGAGCAGCAGGGCATGGTCGATGAGATGTCCGCAGCAGCAAAGAAGTCCGTGGCCCCTGAGCAGGAAAACCAAGACAACACCCGACTCACAACGCCAATGACAGCGAACCCCCAGCTAGCGAAAAGGGTTCGTGAGGAACCAGCCAGCCAGGCCCACCATGCGCACGACGATGAATATGGACCCTGTCCCATTCTGGAGGAAACGTCGGATGCAACAGATGGGGACGCTTCCACCTAAACTCTCCATAGTTGTCCCTGGTTCTCTCTGTGCCTTTCAGTGTTTTTGGCTTCCACTGATCTATAGATACTTTGTCTTATGTCAATTAACAGTTTAAATTATCTATTTTGTAATATTTCAGTTGGGGGGTAGAACTCAGGGAAGGGTTCCCTCTTATCTTTGATAAATCTAAACAGGAATTCTGGTTTTTTTGAATGACTGGGCGGGTGGCCAAATTGTCTCAGGCCCCTGAAAAATGACACATGTGCTTTTGTATTTTGTATTTGGTTACTCCTGTTAATATGAAATGAATCCTGCAGCTTACAAAACAAAAACATTTATCTCCATACTCTCATGTATTTATGCTAAATGTGTGTGCTCTCATAAATCCTGTACTACTTATTATTCTATTTTTTCTATCACTATTATTGTAATTTATGAGGATGTCCCTTTTGATTTAAATTATGTATTCTTTTAATTGTATCTTATGCATGTACTTTCAAGTGTCTTAGTATTTGGGCCTAGAGTGGTGATCAATTACTATGTCGATACTTTCTTTACTGGGGCTTCATCCCCAACCGTTCCATTCCCTTCTTTTAATTGTTTTAAACTTTAACCCAGGTTTCAGAGTCATATCTTCATTTGGATTTCAATCCAGAAGTTTCAACCATAGAGGATTCATCAATCCTCTTATATTTAATTATTGGGCCAGAATAGATATGGTAAGCTGGTGGAGCCATAGATTAGAGTGACAGACCATGTAAGATTCACACACATGAGAAAAGGCAACAAACATCTAGTGATACTGACCATGTAATTTCCATCTACAAAAGCACAACACAAGGGCAACATAGTCGCTCATAAATCATGTAAAAGCATCAAAGTTCCATAAGCCCATATTTCTAATTGCCTTTTCTAAAACCATGTTCCAAGGAACTATTTAATGTTGCACCTTGTAAACTTTTTCCATGGATTACTTCATACCTAACAATAACCTGAAGCTTGCATTCTGTCATCACCTTTATGGATGGCAGATGTATGAGATATTGCAAAGACAGGGAAAGGAAAAATGGAAGAATACCTTCATCCTCAAGTGAGGTGCATCATCTGCACGAGTAATCAGACAAGCATCAAGGACTGGCACATAAAAGTAGTCTGCCTCCTCACCATTTAATGTGCGATAAGGACTAGCCAAGAGACTCTCGTAAAGTGCCATCTAAAAATGAGAAAACAAAAATTAATCAGATTGTATTCAGGCATATTTAGCTGGTCTTAAGATCTTGGTTTGGATGACATGTACAAGATGCCATTTGACAAATACCTCTAACAATAGATTCAAAAATGCAAATGAGCATGGGTGCAAAGACTGAGAATGTTATTATCTTACAATTAATCTCACAAATCAGTATTAGTATTACATTCAGTTGGTAATTTTAAATTCTGTTGTATGTATGTAATGTATTTTCAGCCAATGAAAAAATTTTGGTTTGGGTAAAAGTACCAAAGCAAAAGCATCCAGATTCCATACCATACAGTAAAGCTCCAAATAGGTTTCAACATTTGAGACAGTTCACTGTGCATCTAGGGGCAATTTCCTCTGTCTTGTACTTTCTTGAATGATTCGCAAGTGAACTTTTTACTCCAGTCTTTATAATGTAATGTCCCAAATTTAAAATTAGCAGCATAGATGCATTTCAAGTACATTTAATACAATGCCATATTTACATGCACATCATTTAGATAATGAAAACAAGAGAGACCTGTGAACCATACAGCTGATCAGTCCAAAGTGATTTATTCCGATCATCATAGATCCTATTTACACATTGAAACCTAAAGTGCCGCCCCTGCAAAGAGTAAAGAAAAACATTTCCAAGGCTTGCAGTTCAGTGACATTAAACAATCATATGCCAGAGTAAGAATAATCTGACTGAAAAACAAGTCGAAATGAAGTATTCCAAAATCTAACCTCAAGGAGATGGCTGTTAAACTCTGGGGGCAAGTCATAAATATATATAAGTGGTCTCTTCTTTTTCACTACAGCTCTAATACTGTGGTAATCATCTCCAAACCTTCCATCAGGTACATGAACTGTTGCTGATCGAAGCCATTGAGGCCATTCCTTTAGTGGTGAAGATATGGAAGGGATGCTGCAATCAACCCCATACCAACCATCCTTACACTGTTTGACAGAATAAAAATAAGTTGCTGATTCATTTTCACTTTGAAGAAGACAAATATTTCAAGCATTTAATAAGCATTTGGTAAAATAGTTAACTAACCTTGGAATTTCTGAAGTTATTAGCCAAAATTATCTATACTAATGAGCAGCAGACCTAAATCAGAAGAGAACATTCCTCAAAGGAAACCACTGTTCACTTTGAAATTATGACTTAGGGCTTTTTTTCTCGAAATAATGAAAAAACAGTAAAGGAGATTCAGGAAATTCAAAATTTCTGGCCCCAAAATGTTGCAAATACTTCAAATATAGGAATTCATTGACTAACCTGACAGAATCCTCCATGGCAATATCCATTTCCAGAACACTGGTTAATGCAACTACATTCAGTAGGAATTTCACAAAACTGTCCCCATTGACAGTCATATTTACAATCGCATTCATGTTTGTACAGAGCCTTTCCTTCGTTGACTTCTTGCGGGTTCACATTACACCACCCAGGTTTGCTGATGTCATTTGTGTATAGCATCTGAGAGTCTGCTATTGACCAATTCACTACCTGCCCACTGCCAACCTTTAAAATTACCTTTTGAATGTCTCCGTGTGTTTATGCCAATGAAAGTCAAATCAGAGGGTAAAAAATAGTGATGTCATCTGCTTCCAGGCAAATGATATTCACAATAACATTGAATGTGAAAATTTCCCATTCTTAAAAAAGTATACATACCTGACCTGAAAGCCACAAGACTCTGCAACAGGGCGATCAGGGTACTTAGAGCCTTCCCCACAAAAGCACATTGCTCTTGTAGTGTCACAGTAAGCAGAGCATATTGAAACCATCCAATATCCATATGGTGCCTCTGGCAAAGCAGGAGCATTACACTCAAGATTTAACTTTTCAGAGCACCCTTCTCCTGTAACAACAAAACTATTGCTGTTAATAAAGATACTATCAATACAACACCCAACCCCTTTTCTAAAAGGTAATGATAAAGGAAGAAACAACAGGCTCAAGAAAATATCAAGGGCACAGCTTTTAGCAACTCTATACTTTCAATAACTAAAATCCAGCCGATAAGGCCAGTAAACACAACAGATTTTCAATATTGTATCTTAGAAATGAAATTATATTATATTGTTTTCTTTGGTGTACTCATAAGGAGGAACTTACCTTTACATAGTATAGATGTGCAATGTTTGTTAATGAATATAAGCCAAACTTAACTTACATAGCTGGAAATAAAATGTGGTTGCAGATATCTTGTCAAGAATGCCTCAAGTCTATGCATTTCAATGGTCCATGAAAGCCTGAGGCAAGAAGCGAAAGAAGCTCCAAGTCAGCCGTCAAAGATTGAACAAGTACACTTGTTCATAATCAGAATTCAAAAGTCCTTTCAATCCTTCTAGGCCCCTATTCTATTTTTTCGCATGTTCATACCCCCTTGGCAAAGTTGTAATAAAAAGTCATAGCATGATGAAATAATGTAACAGACTAGGCTTTCCTAGGACTTAGACATCAATTAGCCTGCAGGGGTGTAGACTGACTGGCAAGTGCCGTGTAAATGAAGGAATGTTGTAAAGGAGGCCTCAAGTTCAAATCTCACCCCGACTTATCCGTGCCCCATGCTTGCGGGCTATGTGGATGCACCTAGGGTTAAGTGGCAGCCGACGGGAATGGATCCCATGTCACGCAAGTACCAAAACCGCTCAGTTACCGATTCCCCCAGTACAAAAAAAAAAAGGACCTAGACATCAATTCAACTAGCCTAGAGTATTTTTTCCTTGTTAATTATAGGTTGTTGAACAAACGACTTATAATTTTCGAGTTTTTCACTCAATCTCCAAAGTTGGGGTGATCTTCTACTTTGTTAGGCCTTAGGAAGTTATTAAAGTCTAAGTGTCAATGTATATTACCATGCTAGGCATTATTTTAGAGTCATAGGAACATGTGTTAAGTCCCCGCTAGGTGTATTTTGTTTTTTGCAAATAAAAAATTTTCCCATAAAACAGGTCAATTATTTAATAGTTTAATTTAAAAAATTAAAAATGTAATAAAAGTTTAAAGTGTGGTTAGGAACAAGGTTGCTTGGGAGCGGGAGCGGGAAGCAAAATTTTTAGAAGCTTCTGGTTTGGAAGCGTTTAGGAAGCGTTTTTTATATAATATATATTTTTAATATATTTTGATGCATATATGCCAACAAATGCTTGTAGAATGTTGAATTAGTCATGGAAAGCATAAAAACATGAAATAAACCATAACATGATAAATCATAATACCATATAACATCATTCATCAACCATCAATGATTCAATCAATTATCATATACTAGTGAATTCATCAAACATAGGTCCAGTATCCATAACATCAAGTTATCAACCTTACAGCTTCAGAGTTCAACTTCAAACTTCAAACTTGAATTGCCATGTAATGTTCACAAAATATACCATAATAAATATAAAAGAGTCAATGACTCAAGTTCTCGAATCTCAACAGTGCAGAAGCTTGAAAGTACTGTAAATAAGAAAAGACAAGAAAAGTAGGTTTTATGGATGTTTCCTCTTGCCACGGGAAATATCTAATTTCTTTTGTCGTTGTCTATGTTCATGAACAAAGGGAGTGGGATTTTCATCCCTAGTAGCCACCGATGTTGAGCGGCTTGAGCCACGTCCAAGACTTGATCTTGCATGACCCCCCCTCACTGATGCAAGTGGAGGTTGTGAAGTTGAACCTGGAAGCAAAGGAGGTGGTGGCATTGTTGTTGCTACTGCTGCTGCATGGTCATCCTCATCGCACAAAAGCTCTTCCTCCAAGCGCTCTAAAGTTAAGGCTCCATCCTCCAAGTTATGCTCCTCTGGATTGTTGTCCCAAGTGACATATGATCTATCGGTTTTGGCCTGCTCACAGTAATGAGTCAACAACCTCAAGTTGTAATGTACATAAACCAAGCTTTCTACCCGATTTTCATTTAATCAGTTTCTTTTCACCAAGTGGATGAAGCTATAGGTGCTCCAACACCTTTCTGCAGAGGAACTGTTTACCACCTATGAAAGCACTTTGGTTGCCAATTTATGCAAGCGTGGGCATGATGAGCCATACATGTTCCACCACTCAATAGGAGGCGCCCTATCTCGATCTTTTCTAGCATGCAAAGTACCAAACAGACCAATCTCACTGAGGTATTTGCTTAATTCACTACGCAATAAGGCACATTCCTCTTCATCAGGGACCAACTTGTCTATAGCAGCCATGTACCCAACCTGTACCTCTGGATCTGTGTGGGGCTTTCTCCTAACCCCACCCCCAGGTGCTGGTTTGGCCAACCAAGATGGAGAAAAATATTTTGGTGTTAATACATATGCTAAGGCATGTAGTGGAACATTGAGATGATCCCACCTTTTGACCACATGTGTGTGAATATGGTCATATAGGATGGGATCCTTTGATTCAACAATATCTTTAATCTGGCCCAACATGCTATCCATCTGCTCATACACCTCCCCAATTACCGGCTTATCTGTATCTGCAAACCGAATCATGTGATAAATGGGCTTTGTGAACTGCAAAACAAACTTGACACTTGCCCAAAATTGACCATCAAGAACTGTGTCTTCCATGTCCTGAAAATCACGCCTGTCATATGTGGATGTAGCCCTATCTTTCAAGACTTGTCATGATTCACTTGATACCATGCTAGCCAATGCCTCTCTTACCTTCAAAAGGCGCCTGAAGGTGAGGTAATAGCTAGCAAATCTAGTCTTTGCTATCTTTAATAGCTCTAACTTTGAGTGAGCGCGGAAAATGCCATGGGCATTGCTATGGTTCATAATAAATCTTATCATGTGCTTACCCTTTTTGTACAGTTCACCAATCCATTTGTATTCATTTTCCTTCAACTTAATAATGTCATGCATCAAAAGGTTCAATGTGTGAACCATACACCCGGACCAAAATATGTTGGGGTATTTATCTTCAATGATTGCTCCCGCTGCCTTACAATTAGCAGCATTATCTGTTATGACTTGGATGACATTGTATGGACCAATAGCTTCAATGTTTTTGAGTAGGAGTTCTGCAATGTTCATGCCGGTCTTGAATTTATCTGAGTAGTCACGTGCCAAAAGGAAGATTGCACTAGTAGCAGAGACACCAAGAACATTTATCAATGGCATACCTTTCACATTGGTCCAATCATCTGATACAATTGATACCCCATACTCATTCCAAGCATTTGTGAATTGCCCCAAAGCATTTTGGATCTTGGCTTTTTCCTTGTCAAGCCCCACAGTTCTAGCTTTGTCATACCCAAGGCTCTTGTATCCTGCTGGGGCAGTGCGGATGGCATCTACCATTTCATGCCAATAGGGTGAGCGAAGAACATTGAATGGTATGCCACATGCATAGAGAAACCGATACACTTTTGAATCAATGTCATCCCTACCACCTTAATCAAGGAAATCTGATATTGTCCTGCGGCTGCCACGTGATTGCATGGGAGAGAATCCACTGCCTTGGGTGGATGGGCCTCCAGTTCTTGGTGAGCATGAAAGGTCATGGTCATCCGATGATCGTTTTGATGTGTTTTGTGCTTCAAATTCTTCCTTCGTATAAATGGCTCTTTGTGTTGATACCACATTTGGACAAACACAAACTCCTACAGTTTTTCTTTCATCACATGGCATGTGCCCACATAGATGTCTTCGCACACGAGTATATGAACCTATGTATGTCTTGTTACAATGGGGGCAAACAAATTTGGTGGTTCCACCCCCTCTAGTTCCTACCTGCCTTGTGACATATTTCCACAAGGGTGTGGGGTCCTCTTTGGTTTTCTTTCGGCTTTCCCTCTCCTCTTCCCCCTCCTCTTTCTCCTCCTCCTCCTCCTCCTCCTCTCCATGGTATGTGCCACTTCCCACTTCTTCATCCTCTTCCTCATTCCTCCTCCGATTTCCAACCACCACCATCAAAATAACAAATGGAACCAACAAAATAAACCATAAACCAATCATCATGGTTGATGCCAGATGAAACTATAGATTTAACCTGTTTCCTGCAATAGAATGAGGGAGGAACTAGAGATTTAAGTTTTTAACAATGTACATTCTAGTCACTAGATTCTAGACTCTAAACTCTGGAATGTATATTCCAAGGCCAAGCATTCAAATTTCATACTATCATAGAAATCAAAGGTCAAAAAATTTCAAAATTTTAACACAAAGAAAATGACAAATGTTTAATTTACAAACTTACAAAGAACTTAGAAGGTTGTAGAACCTACCTCTTTGGCTCCCGCTCTCCAATGGTGGCAAGCTGCAACTTTCTCCTCTCCTCTCCTCTCCTCTTCTCTTCTTCTCTTATTCTCTTCTCTTCTCGTCTCCTCTTCTCCTTTCTTCTCTTGCAAAGTGACAATGAGGTAGGAGAAGAGGGATTTATCCCCTAAAGCCCTTCTCCTTCCCTCCAAAACCCCTTTTCCTCTCTTCTGCGGGCGTGGGCAGCGTTAAACGGAGGAAGCGTGCATGGGCGCGATCTCCAAAGCATTGGGAGCGTAAGCGGGAGCGAAGCAGAAGCTAACGCTTCCTAAATTGGCAGGGAGCGAATTTTTGGGATGGGAAGCACGCTTCGCATTTCGCTTCGAATCAAGAGCAAAGCCAGAAGCGCGATTCACCTTAGCTCCCGCAGCGCTTTGGTCCGAAGTGAGCTTCGGAAGCGGGGGTGAGGGGGGGCGCTTCCCCGCAACATAGGTTAGGAAGGGGATTTTGTCATGGGGTTGCTCGTTTTCTAACTCCGAGCACCCACTTAACCCCTAAACCCACTTTCCAAAGTATTTGAGTGATTATTTATCACTTAAATTAATTTATCTGAAAAAAAAAGGCAAAAGAGAGTCAAATAATTGGAAGACATCCAAAAAATCAATTTCCTAAATCAGTGGGAGCATGTCGAGGACATGTCCAGAGTGGTGGCAACTCAACTGAGGATCAATTGTGAGTTAATTAAATGTCAAATCAGCTTGATTCCAATCATATCCACTCAAGGCGAGTTCATTTCTTGTTTAAGGATGCGCCCTCTCTCAAGAGGGGGGCGCATGGGTGATTTGGCACTTCATGGATGGTGGGATGGGAATCCCAATGTAGAGGGGGCGCACCTCTTGTGAGGTGGCGCCTCCCTCTTGAGATAAACTCTCACTAAAGCTCGAACAAATCCCCCATTTATCTCATGTAACTCACCCTCTTCTCCAGTGAAGGATGCCCCCCCCCCCTCTCTCATTTTGCTATATAAGTAGGGTTATTCTCCATCATTTGGGATGGAATCCCCCATTTATCTCATGTAACTCACCCTCTTCTCCAGTGAAGGATGCCCCCACCCCCTCTCTCATTTTGCTATATAAGTAGGGTTATTCTCCATCATTTGGGATGGAATGTGAAACCTCTGCTCCTATTGTAATCTTTCTTTGTTGAATATTTTTGAAGGAAATAAAGACTTTGGAGGTCTCATATGGTGTCTTTGGCTCAAGTTGGATGAGCATTGTCTTGTGTATTTTCTGAGGTAACTGTAGAAGTTCTTCTGCATTTTGCTTTCTCTTGTCAATCATTAGCCTAATGAAGGTATAATCGATAGAAGTGAGTAAGGTTGCTTCCATTACTCATTTAAATTATTTATGTAGATTTATATGTATGCTCTCCTTGTCTTCAATATAAATTTTTACTAAAAGATTTGACGAGTTTTCTGGCAAGTGTGAAGGTTTCTACAAGTGCTTCGTTTGGATTGGTGAGAGATATTGCTTGCTTCTTGTTGTCGCCGGTTACGCACCTCGGGGTTGGCGTGGTAGAAATATTCAAGCCACTAGGTGCATCCTTGGGGGCAAGTCTCGAGTCAAGGGGGGTAACTCATGTGCTAACTCCTCCATTTAGGCTAACTCCTAACGAAGCCAAGGGGGGTAGTCCCTAGAAAAGAGTTACTAAGGCTCTTATTAGTTTTCAGTTACAGATGTGTAATTTGTTTACGAGTTTAGAAAATACTGAAACAAGACCTTTGCAATAGTGAAATATAAATCAACAACATGTAGATCACATAACCATTCAACAAACTAAGTACTTAAGCACAAGATTGTATGGTATCACAAAGAAGACCAGTTCCAAAATGGAGTTGAAAAAATGAGCGTTGTTGCCGAATGTATTGCAAATATACTTGCTCAGTTTTATTAATTAGAAGATGAGTTTATTAGAAGGGAAGGGGATTCCCAATATCCCAAGTAGGTACAAGGAATATGTCCAGACTCACCAAGTGTGGCTCCACAGGAAAAAATGTGCGCAAGATCAGAGTCATGAGGGTGTGTCCAACACTACACCAAACGAGGGTGTAGCCTGGCAGGGCCCTGCGGTCTCTATCTAGTTTGCTCTCGCTTTCTTCGTGAAATTCGCCCACACGAGGTAAAAAGGAAGACACTGGATTTTTGTCTTATGGGAGTTTAATTTTATCATGGAATAATATTATGAAATGCTAAAAGCCTCTTTCTGATTGTCCCATAGTTCAAGCCTAGAGGTCTGCAATGTTCACAAGAGCATGCGGAGACAAGTAGCAAAATGATTCATTTTATTATTGCAAAAGAAAGCAAAATGTTATACTAATTACTACACTACAAATCTCTTTTCTCTTTCGGTGCTCCGGGAAAGCGTAGTGGGTTAGTATCTGTTTACTTTACAAAAAGGAAAGATAAAATACTTGAAAGCAAACCTCTTGAAAGCAAAATAAAAGGTTCCTATGTCCTAAGTGAGTTTGTGGTCCACCGTTGAAACGGGACCAACAAACGGTAAATTTTAAGTCTAATTAAGTTAATTTTAACAAAAGAAAACTAGAAGAAAAGTTACGACATGAAAATGGACACCAACACAAATCCCCCCCAGGGGGAATGGGGTATGGGCTCTTTGGGAGTCCACTTGCTTCACTTCTTTTATTATGATTTGTTTCAATGCTTTTATGAGAAGAAAAATCCTCTTTCTCCTTGAAGATTTGGAGAAAAGAGGTTACAATGCTTGGAGAAGAAGAAGAGGGTAAGAGGAGCTTTAAGACAACCTTTGGATCCGTTGAAATTGTCAAAATTATGCCCAAATGCCTTCATGACCAAGACCTCCCCATTATGGAAGCAGTGAAGATAATGATTCATGACCAAGACCTCCCCATGCACCTATGGGTCTTTTATTATGATTTGTTTCAATGCTTTTATGAGAAGAAAAATCCTCTTTCTCCTTGTAGATTTGGAGAAAAGAGGTTACAATGCTTGGAGAAGAAGAAGAGGGTAAGAGGAGCTTTAAGACAACCTTTGGATCCGTTGAAATTGTCAAAATTATGCCCAAATGCCTTCATGACCAAGACCTCCCCATTATGGAACTAGTGAAGACAATGATTCATGACCAAAACCTCCCCATGCACCTATGGGCTGAAGCAACAAGAGCAGTCGTATATGTGCAGAATAGATTATCTCACAGTGCTCTTGCATTCAAGACTCCTAAAGAAACGTATACAGGAAAGAAACCTGAAGTGAGCCATCTCAAGATATTTGGCTGCCCAGTATATGTACATATTTCGAAAGAGAAGAGAACCAAGTTGGATCCTTCTGGAAAGAACGGAATATTTATTGGATATTGTGAAGTCTCCAAAGCCTTCAGGATATACATTTCAGGATTCCATCATATCAAGATTAGTAGGGATGTAGCATTTGATGAAGAGACATCTCTTAAGAAATCCAGAAGGTGTCAGCTTGAAGAAGTACATGAAGAGGATGTACCTCCCAGAATGGTAGAAGATGAACCCTCTCCTAATATAGTAGCATATAAAAATCATGATATGCTAGAACCTCAGGAACCCCCTACTATTGATTGTCTCAAAATAGAAAACCTGCTTGGGTAAGAGAATTCATACAAGAAGCAAAGAGATATGGAGCTCCAAAAGCTCCACAAGAACAAGCAAAAGATCAAAGCCATAATCCAGTTATGTAGCTTTGATGTGTGACCTTGTAGATCAAGAACCCACCAGCTACAAGGAAGTTGCACAGAAGAAAGAGTGGGTGTAAGCAATGACAGAAGAATACCAATCAATAATAAATAATGATGTTTGGGATATAGTACCCAAACCAGAAAACAAGAGTGTGGTATCTTCGAAATGGATCTACAAGATAAAACATGCTGCTGATGGAAGTATTGAAAAGTACAAGGAAAGATTTCTGGCTAGAGGATTCTCTCAAAAAGAGGGAATTGATTATGAAGAGACATTTGCTCCAGTAGCAAGGAAAACTTCCATCAAAACCATCATGGCACTTGCTTCCATGATGAAGTGGGATCTACACCAGATGGATGTAAAGACAGCCTTCCTGAATGGTATGATTGAGGAAGAGGTTTACATCGAACAGCCTCAAGGACTTGAAGTCGTAGACAGAGAGACTCATGTATGTAAGTTGAAAAAGGCTCTGTATGGACTGAAGCAAGCTCCTAGAGCTTGGTATGGTAGAATAAATAGATTCTTGACAAGCTTGGGCTTTACCAAGAGTAAAGTTGTTCCTAACCTTTACATGAAGGTTATGGATGATGAACCAGTCATACTATTACTGTATGTGGATAATCTATTTCTGACTGGAAATGGGAAACAAATCACAGAGAGCAAGAAGAAGCTAGACGAAGAATTCAAGATGAAAGATCTTTGGATTGATGCATTATTTCCTCAGGCTGGAAGTGTGGCAGAGCCCAAAAGGATTCTTTCTGAACCAAGGAAAGTATGCAGTAGAAATCTTGAAAAGATCTGATATGTTGGATTGTAAATCCATGGCCACGCCCATGGACACTAACTTGAAGTTGTTATCTGATGAGTCATCAGAGTTAGTGGACATGACTCAGTACAGACAAATCATCGGGTCATTGATGTATCTAACAAATACAAGGCCAGATATATGCTTTGCTGTGAACACCTTAAGTCAGTATTGTTAAGAACCCGTGTCAACTCTCCTCTTTATTTTGTTAGTATATTTTGTCGGACGCATATGCTTTGTAAGTCGTTCCAATAGTATGTTGTATTATCCCACATTCATGGGGAGTAAGTAATAGTTGTTAATTCGTCCAGTTAATATGTTGCATTATCCCACATTCATGGGGAATAATAGTTGTTTAGATTAGACTTAGTATATAAGTATGTGTTGAGGCTAATGAAGGCATCGAAGAGTTATTTTGTATTGAGCAAGTTGTTGATGTGCTGACCAAGCCTCTATCTCGAGTAAAGTTTGAATAATTTCGTGACAAGCTTGGTGTAGATCAAAAAGACTTTCCTCGCAAGGAGGAACAGTGATGATACTACAAAATTTCCTTGTAAGAAGGAATGATGAAGATATGGACCCTCTTCAGGAAGGAGGAACACGTCGAAGATACGGAATCTCCTTGGAAAGGAAGAACAGGTCGAAGATATGAACCCTCCTTGGACAAAGGGGGAGCAGGTTGACGATATGGATCCTTCCGAAAAATGGGGAGTGATGATAAGGCTGTCATCGATGACGGATGATAGTGAAGCTCCAGTATAAAAGAGGCCAAGTACGCCTGAAGATGCTGACAAGGTCGGACTTTCACTTGTGGACGATAGTATCCTCTCTTAAGGATGGTCTTGCAGGTATAACACTCTGTTCATGAGAGTGGTCCTTGCTAGCTAAGGATGGCCATGCAGACGTTACTCTCGCATGGAGAGTACCCACATTCATTTGTGGATACCGTAGTATAACATTCGCTTATGAATGGTCCTAGCTTTCATGCTGAGGATGTCCTACGATGAGTCCTTATCAACGATAAGGCCGACACTTAGGTGCGGTCGAGATCTACTTTGCAGACATTACTCTTGTATGGAGAGTATACCTACATTTATATGTAGATGCCATAGAATAACACTCGCTTAGGAGTGGTCCTTGCTTTAGTGCTAAGGATGTTATATGATGATTCCTCACGGACGTCGTAGTATAACACTTGCATGGAGTGGCCCTAGCTCTAACAAGCTAAGGATGTCCTACGATGAGGGCCAACACCTAGGTGTGGTCAAGATCTGCAGCTCCAGACAATACTCTTATATGGAGAGTATGCCTACATGTATATGTAGATGTCGTAGTATAACACTCGCTCAGGAGTGGTCCTAGCTTTGAAGTTGAGGATGCTCTACAATGAGTCCTTACAGACGACAAGGCCTGCATCTAGGTGCGGTCGAGATCTACATTCAGTTGTAGACGATTCAACTGGTCGATACTATGGACCCTCCTCGTTAAGGGGGAGTAGGCCGATGGAGGATTGCATCATCCTTGGACCTATGTCTTAAAGTGATAGGGATTAATCATCCCGCAAAGAGATCATGTGTACTGCAGGTAGCGTGGTGGCAAAGGATTGAAAAGATCGAAGTGCGGCTACAAAGGATTAAGAAGATCGAAGTGTTGCTGCAAAGGATCGAGAAAATCGAAGCTCTGCTACGAAGGATCGAAAGATCGAAGTGTTGCTGCAAAAGGATCAAGTGATCATGTGCTGCAGAAGATGAAGACACTGAAGAGTAATTGTTCCAGTTACTAATGAATGTTGAAAACTTCCTATGACGTATAGATGTATTACCTCGATACTGCTGAAGATACTCTCTCTCGTTACTCCTATAGTTGATGATGATGTTGTCAGTAGAATACCCTTCTCGTTAAGGGGGAGTGTTGAAATATTGTAACTTCAAAAGATATTCTAAATGTATTTTACCGATGTACCCCAAGGGAGATGTAATTATTCCTCTGTCGGGATGTTATTATTGTATTTGGTCATCATAGAGTCATGAGGTAAAGCCTCCATTGTAAGTCGGGTCATTAGTACCCCAATGAATATAATAATATAATACTGTTTTGAATCTTCCTAAGTGAAGTCGGCCCAGACAGTTTAGTGGGGCCGACTTGTTAGGGTAAAAGTCAAGTTGACATAAAGTGTATAAATAGAGGAGCTGTGTTCCTCATTAGAACACAAGAGTCACTCACTTGAGTAGCGCATAGGAGAGAGAGAGAGAGACAAATCAGCAAGGAGGAGAATACCTGTTTTGGGGTTTTATCTTATGCATCTTATATAGAGGAAGTTTTGTTGGGTTTTCTTCCCCTTGAGGATTTCCCAGGATAAATACTGTGTCTATCTTGTGTTTGTGTTTCTTTCAGTGATTCTGCATATGCTGCTGTTGTGAATTTGGATTAAATACTAATGATAACTAGTCTAGCATATGAAATCTTAACAGTTTATTTCCTGTAGACGCATTTATCGACAACTGAACTTTGTTGCTAATGGTCTATCAAAGAAAGCAGTTGGGATAAATGAAGGGCTTCTTTTTTATGAAGAATATTTGGATGGTCTAGTGATGTCTAGAGGCATGATTCAAGCATATTAAATCTTCTGTCTTAGTAATAGTAACTTCAAGTTATAAAGTTATTTGTATTTTCTTTTGTATTTTCAATGAACGATACTATGTATAAGTTGATCTTACAGCCTATAGTCAGAAGATTTATATTTTTCTCTATTATGATATTGTTGTAAAAGCCTAAATATTTGTTCAACCTTAATGGTACAGGATATCTCTATATTTTTTAGTCATTATGGGGTCTAGATGATCTGGATAGTCATATAGACCAATCTATATTTGTATCTTTGATTCTTTGTGAATAGCCAGATACAGTTTTTTTTTTACTGAAAAAAAGTTTATATCTATGAAAATTTATATAGTCGAACTTATTGTTGAACCCCATCTGAACCTCATCGGAAAATTCAAACTCAAACCTAACTTAACCATTGCCGAACCCGAACTCAAACCCGAACCGTGTGACTTAGCGGCTTAGCCTCACACAACACAAGGAATACCTACTCTTTCTCTGCTTGATAGTCCCTCAAACTTCAAAGTATCCTGCCCTTACAGTGCTCTTCAGTGTGTGCAAAAAGAGTCCAACCTTTGTATGCTTTCAAAGAAAATCCTGTAAAATTAATTCATGGCTTCTCCAGCATCCAAAGAGCAACAAATATCCAGTGAGTAAATGTTCCTAACGTGCCCAGCCTCTATGCTCACCTACAACCACCTTTCTTCACTCTATGTCTACAATTTCCTCTTCACGGTACTAATTTCTGGTTAATTTCACAGTCTGATAATTGGCAATAGAGAAAACAACATGAAAACTATGTAGCATATGAATTCTGCATGGAAAATTAGTGAGACTCCAATGGAGATAAGAGGATTGCTGAAAAGACATCTGACATCACTTTTGACTACAGAATGAAGGACTCTTACAACTGTCATAAGAAGCATATTCATCCCATGCTTCCATAACTTCATGATAAGACTTTCCCACCAACCTCACACATGCATTCAATGATTGGATTTGATAAGTCAAAGGAAACAAATGGCTTATTTAAGGCACGTGGTAGAAAATGGATCAGTTCTAGGCTAACACTTGGCAAAAGAAAATTCACTCTCCCATAGACCCTCTTTTCCTCTTCCCCTCTAGTGGAATCATAGACCTTCTAATGATCTTTACACAGCCATCTTGGACCATTTCAATATTTTCCAACCTAATATTTACATAGCTTTACATCATTGTGATAAGCCAGCCACATGGCTCATATACAAATATTACATAATATATGCATAGAGCTATTCATTAGTCAGGCCTTGGCCTTGAGCTTTGCACTAGGAATCTAGACTAGCATATTTACATAATCTGATTTAACACATTCCAAGGGTCTAAACCGGGGTATGACAACATGCAGCAGCATTCATCCAAGAGAGTTCTTTCCTTTTCTCGTGATCGTCTCTTTCATTTTCAACACTTAGTTTAATTAACTCACTTAGGGAATTGACCCTGACTTAGTTTGATTTCCTTTGTTAATTTATTCATAATTACTTGTTGGAAACCCCAATTGAGGTACTGTAAATAAGCTACAGCCCTAAATAACTAGTTAATATTAAACCTGAATTAATCTAGAGACGTCCCACCCTTATCTTTTCTTTCTCTCTTCCTCTCCCTAAGGTTTCGCAGTTTTGACCTAAAACCAAGTGGCAACTCCACTCTCCTTCCTCCTTTTGAGTGGTGCTTATAGGTTGGTTCCACATGCCTATTCATACACTACAACTTTCTGTTATTTCATGTAATCTTAATAAGTCAAATATATCCATTCTGACAAAACAGAGTGTCATTTCATGTAATCTTAATAAGTCAAATATATTCATTCTGACAAAACAGAGTAGCAGTTACAGAATAATTTATTAAACCAATGTTCACTGGATTAAATGAGTTATCTTAATTTGTAAGTTAGTGGGAGGCAACCTATAGCCAGCGATCACGTATAATTCATAAATGCAATTCCTTCCTCAATTGTCACAGCAACAGATAAATTTTTCCAGCGTTCCTCCCTTGTTTTTCAAACCATTATTTCTGATGCTACCTTGACCATTATTTCTGATGCTACTTGCATACTGTCTTGACCATTATTTCTGATGCTACCTTGTTTGCAATTTCTGCTTGCTCTCAGTGATAAATTTATTTTGGGGGATCCATTCTGTGAACGCCAACCAGATGTTCATAGCAACTCTCCTTCATCCACTTTTTCGATTAAATCAATGACATTTTTCTCCCGCAAAGATGGCTGACCTTATATAAGCCTGCTATTTTCTTAAGCAACACTCAAACCTAACCATTGGGCTAAAGTATCACAGAGCTCTCTAATTGCAACATCCAGTTGCAAACCTCGCAAGCCAAGACGAGCACCTGGGTGCCCAATAAGCACCGAATTATCTTTCACCCTTTAACTTAATAAAAAGCCCGAATTTGACCCTTTAACTTAATAAAAAGCCCGAACACACAGAAAGACACTGAAATGAAATAGGAAAACAAAGCACAACGAGGATTAATGGAATCTTGAAGCCAAAATACACTTGTTAAAAAGGATGAGCAGAAACAGAGGGGTGGACTACAAACCTGCATAGCCATGAAAACATCGGCACTCTCCAAGTTCACCGTTACAAATGCCATGACCACTGCAGCCATCCTTGCAATTCTTGCCACTGATAGTCTGCCCATACCAACATGAAAAACCAATCAACGACTTTTCAAACAAAAGAGAAAGGATAACCTGTGAAATAGAAATAGAAATAGAAATAGATATCAGGTCCCAACCTCATTGATGTAAACTGGTGCCGCAATATCATGGCATCTAGATAGCCACTTCCCCATACCAGCCTTCCATGGCGCATCTCTGTACAGGATTGCTCCATAAGAATCATAGCTCTGTGGGTATTGATCTTGTGCAATATTATCATCACCTGTAGAGGAGCCGTTTTTTATTGATGATGCATTAGCCGAGCTTTTGGTCTGTCGGGATCCACTGAATTCCAGAGAAGTTGGTATGAGAGGCACAAAGAAAAGATGGACAATGGAGATAAAGGCCACAAGGATCAGAATCACTACTGTAAGCTGCCATGAATACTTAAAGTTTTGTAAGGAAGACATTCCAGTAAAGGGCCTTGAAGGTTGCTGTATTAGAAACCTACT
Organism: Pseudotsuga menziesii; assembly: GCA_001517045.1. Lineage (NCBI taxonomy): Eukaryota > Viridiplantae > Streptophyta > Pinopsida > Pinales > Pinaceae > Pseudotsuga > Pseudotsuga menziesii. The sequence continues at coordinate 146,476 of LPNX010094956.1, forward strand.
CTACAAAGCCAAACAAAATCAATGAGGAGGCTTTGACATCTACCAACAAATACACAGAACACAATGCTTCCTTCGTATAGCAAGACTAAAACGGGCCAATAACCCAACTGTTCTTCATTATTCGTATTTCAAATTAAATAAATAGATACGTCAGACGTCCTACACAATTCCAGGTGTAAATTCCTTAGATCACAACACAACCGTTTTGTATCTTCAACAGTCAACGCCCAGGGAATAAGTCAGAGCATGTACAATTAAAATATACATGCCCATCGCAGACATCCTTGCATGTCTGGATGGTGCTCATATTGACCAGAAAAATCAGATTGAAAATTAGAAATAAATAATGAGTATATGGAACGTTCCTAGTGTGTTGAGTGATTGACCTTTATATATATGGCGCGTGTGGTCAGGGTCTCGGCAGCTATACCCGAGCATAGATTGCGCTTATTCAATCCAACATAATCCTTTTTTAACTTGTATATATATATAATTTCAAGGAACGCGGGGTGGTCTTTGATCTTGTTTAAAAAACAAGAAGTTCTTGTGTTTGGCGACAAAAGGTATCAACAAGTACAAAGCGAAGGCTTCGGTGTTATGGCAAGGATTAAAGCAAGCACCAAGAAGGAAAAGTAATCATTTGACTATGGTTGGGACTCAATGGTAATTACTAATGATGCATCACTTAGCTTTTAAGTTGACTTTGAAGAATGGACTTCTAAATGGTTTGATTCTTAGAATTTATTAGTTAATTACTGAATTTGTAGAAGTTTAAGTTTGTCATGTTTTTTGTCTCTTAAAAAAGTGAGTTGATTAACAAGCAAAACATGTTTGTAATCTTGAGCAAGGAATTTCGAAAAAAAAAGTGGGGGGAGGTGACCCACTCCATCATCCCCTAAGCTTGTTATCCAGGTAAATGGACCTTAATTCAATCTTAACCATGCTCCAAACCTTTGTGCTATCTTGGCTTGGCTTCCCTTGCTTGTCGGGCGCATAGGAGGTGTGCTCAGCAAGTAAGGCAAGCCAAGCCAATGAAAAGAGTTAACATGTAAGCGACGCATGGAAGTCACCTTGAGTAAGGAGAGGTGTGACCCTTGGGTGCACTCCTTAACACAGCTTGAGAGCCTATAAATAAAAGAGGGTGTTAAGGCTTAGAGGCATTTAAGAACGAAGTGTGAAGAAGTCAAAGCACACAAGGGAGACAAGCGCACCAAGCACAATAACCGGGTGTAGGTCAGGCATAAGGCGGTATGGGCACTATTCCATGCATGGTGGTCTGAACATGGGTATAGTTCAAGTGTTGCAGGAGGTGGACTTGCGGGAACTTCAGGGGAGTCGTGGATAGGAAGATATCACCAAGAAGTGGTGATGGAAAATTATTTGGGTTCTTTGTGTAAGAGAAGTTGTTGTCATTTTGGGCACAGTACTCGCGAAGCAGCCTGCATGCACTCTTCTCACATTGTACTCTTGTCTATTTATTTATATGTTGGGTATGCTCCAATGTGGTGTCGGACACTTCGATTGTTCTTATGTTTGAATTATTTGGATAAGTATTAAGTGTAAAAAAATAGATAAGAATAACTAAGTATAACAATTTGATTGTTAAGGTGTGTGGGTTAGGTCTAATCTAGCGAGCACACATCCGAGTTGGTTTGGCCACTGGAGGTTGCATTCAAGCAGTGTTGCATGCCCAAAGAAGGCAACATGACCTCGATCCCAAGTCAGATCCTTGGTGTTGTGACAAGTGGTGTCATAGTTGTTGATGTTTGAGCAAAATTGGATATGCTTCAACTTTAAAAATTTTATCAAACAATTTCAGCTCTTATGAATTTCATAAATCAATCACATATGAATCTTCATATTAGCCACATATGAATATATCAACTACATATAAATCTCACAAATATATCAGCCACACAAATTAGCCACATAATCAATCAACCATGAGAGGCCCTCCAAACAAGGAGGATGAAAAACCGAGCAACTCTTTGAGTATGATAGATAGATTTGTAGAGAATGGTTTACAACACATAAGCACATTGCCCAATAAGAGATATCACCTAAGCAGTAGAGAAGAGAATTCTAATGCAACCCTTCAAAAACAATTGTATGCAACTATATTGAACTTGTTATATGCCTAGCATATTAATAGCAAGCCAAAAACCCTAGCATGCAGAAGATAGCACATAGGAGGCTCAATAAACACACTAAGAGCACCACATAGTGCATTCACAAGAAGGAGCTAACTATAACTCCCTCCATACAAACATTAGTGCCCTTCCTTTCCTCAATTAACTTTAACTGAATGTTCATTGTCTTGAACTGAAAGCGAACTGACTTGAACTGAATGTTAACTGACTTGAACTGAATATTAACTTACTTGAAATTAATGTTAGCTGACTTGAATTGAATGTTAACTGACTTGAACTAAATGTTAACTTTACTTGAATTGAATGTTAACTAAATTGAACTGAACTCAATCTTTAACCGATTATTGATCACTTAGTTAACAGGCTAACTTAAGTGGCATCTGTGCTTCACTCTTAGTGCCATCCATGCACAATTTCTATTATTAACTTTTGCATGGATCTCTTTAGTTAATTGATGCATGTTGATTTATGAACATTAGCTCTTCTTTACTTAACCGATTACATTAATTAATAGTTCAACTAATGCTTTAATTGAGGCACTGATTGAGGCATTCATATTTAATTGAAGTTGTATAACTTGAGTTCACTTATATATTTGCATGGGGAATTCAAATTCTCTTTCTTTATGTTTTATCTCATTATCATTGATTAATTAATGCATGGTCCATATGTGTATTAATTATTTATCCATCTTACCATATCATACTCAAAAGAATTATTCCATACTAATGATCATATTACCCCCAGGACATATACTCATCTACTAAAGTAATTCACTCTAGGGGTATCTAAGCCCTAAAGGAGACTTATAGCACTCAATGACCATGACTATCAATATATAACATAGTATAACCACATGACTTGATACAACACAAGTCCATCTCCATAATTGGAGATCCTTTCTCATAGTGTATCGCCTATGAGAATCATTGACTTGATATAACAAAAGTCTAGACTTGATACAACACAAGTCCACAGTCTTGATACAACACAAGACTCCAATCTTGATACAACACAAGATCACAATACATGCATCCCACCTCAATACATGAGGACATAAATAGGACTTGATACAACACAATGTCCTGACTTGATACAACACAAGTATTGGAGAATGAATCATGATGTTGTACAAACAACACTACCTCTCAGCGAGGGAGACATTCTCTACTTTACCAAGAATTTCTTGCCATACCAAGCTTATCTCAAAGGTATTTCAACTTATTTACTGACAGTGACTTGTTCACAAATTTGCAATCTGCTTATCAGTAGCTATGTACTAAAATTTTATTTTTACATGACCATGACTTCGATGAAGTAAAACTTCATCAAAATGTGTTTTATCATAACACATAGGGTTTTTCAGAAAGCTTGACTATTAACACCTAATCATTGTAGGCTTCAAGTCTTTCACCCCAGTAGATAGTATCCCAAGCTACACTACTCCTCAACAAGTAGTACTATCCACAAAATACATTTAGCTTATGTAGTACTAACCGCAATACACATAGTTAATCCCAAGCTATATAATAGGTATACTATGTATCAAAATACAATAAAGAACCTATTCTAATGTACCTCAAAGGTACTCAAACATATGCTTATCCACAAGCATAAAAGTATAACAGGTCTATTAGGTACTTTAAGAGACCAACCAATTACTTATTTAAAGTAGCATCATCTCGATTCGATCTAGAATGTAGTTTCTCTAAATTATAAGCTATGGATTTCATATCCATCATAAACAACACATTAAATGTGTAATTATCATGCAGAAATGAAATCTTATCTTTTATTTCAATTTTCAACATTTGTTGACTTTAAGAATCTTCTACCCTCTGAATAAGTTCTTAGTGAGCTTGTCATTCTTTGTGATGTTCTTCAAGGCCTGATCTCTTTCATAGTGATTTCATATCACAATACCCCACATAGCCAACTATATTGCTATCTAACCTCTCCAAGAGGTTTTAACTGTTCTTTGATAGTTCAGAATACGATTACTCCTGAGTATCCAATAGTTTCCAAGACATTGACCATGTCTCTGCTCAAGTGGATTTTCTCCACAAGATATCACAACCCTTGGTTTCATGAGTCATGCATCATGACTAACTAGTTTGGGGACTTTTAACTACTTCTTCCTATGAAGATACATCAATACTCTCTTTCAACTAGAGGAGTCTTTCATATTATACCAAGCTTCTTTCAGACATAGGTTTAGTAAATATGTTGGCAATACTGCTCATCCATGGATATGTATAGGAGTTACGCAACCAACTCCTTTCTGCACCATGTCTCGGATATAACTGACTAGGAACTTTGTAAAGCTTTACTACCTTACAGTATGCTCTATTTGGGGTAATATATTTGATGTCGTCTTTCTCGATCACTGAACTAGTCAGAATCCATATGTTTGTAAAACTTACTTTCACTAACCGAGACATGTTTGAATCCACATATGCATGTACCAAGTAGGTAACACAACACATGCTTTGTTGTACATGTCTATGTACTGACTGTAAATAATAATCCGAACCAAGTTTTGAGAGGATAGCTGGGATGAGTTGATCATCATCCTTCTCAACCTTGCACTACTTTAACTGGAGCACCAAGTGCTTGAATTTTGTGAAGAAATCATTCATAGTTTAGTAGTTGCCTGGATTCAGGGAAATCAGATCATTCTCTAGTTGATAGAAGGAGTAAGAGGATCCAGAGAAGAAGCCATGGAGTTGAGGCAGCAAATGCAGTGAAGGACCTGTAAAAACCTACAATCAACACAAAAAGGGCACCGTAAGGTCGAACAGTCTACACATTTCAGGTTTTCATCACAGCCATCTTAATTGATCAAGCAAGCTTGATCAATAATTCCTTTGCTTAGGACTTATGTGGTAAACCTTCGGCTTCTGGTGCAGTGCTGGAAAATTTTAAGCTTTTTGCTCAATTTGCATGCTAGATCCGTTAAAAATCTTGTTTTTGAAGAAGAGCTTCATCCCACCGTGGCTCTAATACCATATTGAATTCAGTCACAACAATCTTGAGACTAAGCACAGACTTATAAGAGATTCAATACAATTTAGACATGAAATGACATAACAGTACTACAATAAGAGGTTGCAATTGTATATTATCAATAATAGAATAAAATCAATGATACCATGTCATGCAAACTTGCATGAATGCAAGACAATTAGAATTCACTAGAGGTCATTCGAATTGCATGGATGGGTGTAGCTTAACTGTCTGTTAGCCACATTGAACACACTAGTTAACCACTAATCTAGACATGATTGACTCTAACTGAGTCCTAACTGAATCAAAGTGCAATAAATGACCGAGTCTAACTGAATGTAACTCAACTACATGTCACTGCATGTAAATCAGTAGGTGGGGGCACATCACTAACTCAAGTTAGCTCCGATGAAGTGAATTGAACTGAAACTAGTCACCAGAAGTTGATGGAGGTGCATTAACTCACTCTAGTTCACCCAAATCAGCCCAAAATAGACAATGACATGAGGGAGGCGCCTTTACAACAGCTTAACTGATTTTTAGGTGAAACAACATTCATTTAACTAATTGGGGCACTTATGACACTCAGATCACCCCAGAATTTCTCCCTGATTGAAGGAGGAAGCCTAGTTAGCCTCCTTGATTAAAGGAGAAGGCTTAGTTGGCCTCCCTTATTGAAGGAGGGCGTGGGTGTGCTGATTCTGATGTCATGGTGTGCTGATGCTGATTCCATTCGAGTTAATAAACTTAGGATAGTGGTTAATTAGGCCAAAATTGACCAAATAGGTGTGTGGGTTGGATAATGACTTAAACAAAGTCATCCAAGAAAATCAAGAGGAGTAAGAGTGATACACCAATCACCTTCACGATCCACCTAGCAGCAGAGAAATAAGCAAATACAACTATATTCTCACATTCTACAGTACCGAAAGAAGATATTGAATTCTGAATGACTAACACAATGTATTTATCACCTCATGAGATCGACGAAACTCTAGATATAGACTTGCAGCCTTGACATGGAGAAGACCCCTAACAAACCTATGTATATCAAGCTCATCTAGCTCTCACAATTCAACAAACATTAAAACTACCATTATTGAATGGTATGAATTATAGGAATGCCTCATTCTCTCTGCTCCAATAATTGTTGAAGCATGTGTCGAATGCACACCACCAAGAGAAACATCCATGTTGCAAAATAACTTATAACTCCAATTTTGTAAATTTTGTCTAATTTTTTTTTTGCATCTCCGTAAGTCTCTTCGAGATGAAGAAATATTTTAGTGTGGGGGAGATGTTGGAGGAGCCTAGTTGGCCAACTGACTAGGTGCTCCGACCAACTATGAAGTAGTAGTCAACTTATCTAGTCATGTGAGTCAGGGAAACTGATTGAACAGTTAAGAAACTGTAACTAAATAACTGTATGTATTAAATATATATTAGGCTGGTGAGCCATGGAAGAGAGGCACTGCTTTTGTACATGGTTATCCTGTGTTGTTAATAAATATATTTGTTCCTTCGGCCTATGTTACTCTAATTCTATGATATCTTATGTATGTATGATTGTGTGTACAATGTATGCTTATATTTATGGTTCATACTCTATTGGTAAATCCATGTAATCCCTCAAATTACAACATGTAGCATGGAAGGTAGAAACAAACACTAAATATTCATAACTCTATTTGGATAGGATTGAGAGATCTAACTACTCATCCTTCTTGTCTATTCCACATACTTGAGCTACAATAATAATTATTTGAATTTTTTTAAGAAGTCTTGAGTAGTATCACAGTCACTTGGGTTCAGACTAATGAGCTCATTCTCTAGCTGATGTCCTCCCATCTCATTCTACTTTCCAAAGAATATTTCCGATAAGATCCAAAATTCTTGCCTCATTGATGTGAATTATGAGGTTAGGATAAATTGAGAGACATCAATCCAAAATCATTATCCATCTAGTTAAACAATCTACTTTTTCCACATGTGAAGTTGGTTCGGTCTCAATTCCCATATTGATTTTTTATGGGAATTTTCTCTACAAGATGATCACTACACGTGAATTGCTTTCATAATAATTGAATAGAGTGAGGATTATCTATGGAGGCTGATCCATCCCAATTTATGCACTCTAATATGTGTCTTTAACTTGCAAACATGTATACAACTTCTTTAGAGTCAGCAAGGCTTTGATACCAAGTGAGATTTTGAACCAATGGATCTATAAGGTAAATGGAGCAATAATACATTTAGCAATCCATATAAGAGAATACAAAGATATTAGAGTAACACAATCTTCAATAACCTAACAAAGAGAGCTCATCAAGGATGATACTTCAATACAATTCCATAGAAATAAAGAGATAATTCAAGTAAAGATCTCAGCTAAGTGGTCTTCATGAACCAATTGAATGCTCAATAGAATACATCAATGGATAAATTGTAGAAGTGATTGATCAATGAGATGCAAAATTACATATATAGGTTAACTAATATAGGCTTAATTACATGCATACACATAAAACCTAGTTAAATTTAAGAGAAATCACCCTGAATGGTCCACATGGGATTCACCTTGTTGGCCAATATCTTATCACGTTCATTCATAAAGGGGCATTTTTAAATTGGTTAAAATAAGCTCAATATATTGTAGGTATTGGGGGGCTAAGGAGTGGGATATGGGGGGTTTATAGGTATTGGAGGTATAAAAGGGTTATCTAGTAAAAATAGGAAATATTTCATAAAAATAGGGTTTTTTTAATTGGAAATATGTATTGGGACGGGGGCTCAACAAAATGATTTTGGTAGTTATTTATAAATATATAGTGAAATTAGGGTTATTATTTAATATCTCTTGAACAAAGGCGTTATGGCATGGTTTCACTAAGTGAAGACCCCGTGAAATGGTCGAATGCGCCCTCCTTAGGGAGTTGCATTGACCATGAAAGTGTTGTTAATGTTTAAATAGGCCTAGAAATTATAAGTGAGGTGATTTTGCGTCAATATTAGGCAAGTGCGACCTCCTTAAGAAGTAAACTATGTCACACATGTGTAACTAGGGTTAACTAGTCCCATAGTTGGTTTATGAGGCTTTTAACTTAGTTATGCATGTGAAACTGAAGGATAACTAGCTCAAATAAGCCAAATAGGGTGCATTAGGAAGTTAATTGAGCCAAAATAGCCAACTAGGGCACAATAGTTAGTTAATTGAGTTCTAGCTACTAACTTGAGTGCACAAAACCCAAAAAAATGGGGTTAATTATCTATAAGGGTGCCTTTGACCCTAAAAAAAGGGGTTTGACCATGCAAGTGTTCCCTTAACCATAAAAATAGAGGGAGAAATACCAAAGGAGTGATCTTGTTCCCTATGACTGCAAATGAAATGCAAAATGAGTGTGCATATACACCAATAGTTTATACCAATTGTATCCCATATACTAAATTGTGTGTATGTCGAATAAACATTTCTTTAGATTAAAATATAATTTGTTCTATCATAGGGTGATAAAGGCCTATTGAATATGTTGAAAATATTTTACTCCAGTTTTGTGGAATGTGAGGATATCCTCTAAATATATGACCACATAATAATTTTTGAATGGTTGCAAGCACTAGTACATGTGCCTTTTTGCCATGGAAAATCGTTGTTATTGCAACACTTTTGTGTTGCTATAGCGACGAACCAGACCCCATATTTTTGAGGAAACATTTTTGTCGTTGTAGCCACACCTCGAACCATTTGTCACTATGGAGACATGAAAGAGATGCCACCTGACGTGCCTAGACGATGCTTGCAAATCAACTTACGTCGTTATAGCAACAACTTGTTCGTCGCTATATCAACAAATATAGCGATGGGAAATACTTCCTTGAGAAACAACTCTTCATGCACTTACCGACGAAGATGCCATAAAATGGATGGCTTATCTGTTGCTATATCGACGAAGATTCGTCTCTATAGCGACAGAAAATACATCCTTGAGAAACAACTCTTTATGCACTTATCGATGACGATGCCATACAAGCAACGACATACCCATCGCTATATCGACGAGTCTGTGTCGCTATAGTGATGGAACACCGTGCACATACCAACGAGAATGTTATACAAGCAATGAATTTTCATCGCTAAAGAGACAGATTGTCATTGAATTACCAAGTCCTTTCCATCGCTATAACGACGCTTTCTAAGTATTTTTAAAAAAAATACCCCACCATAAGCAACATCATTTCTTCTTCATTGGATGCTCCCAACAAGTAGTTACTAATTGCAACTACTTTTCCTTCGTCATAACATCAACAAAGCTGATTTGTATTCCAAGAAGGTGGTTACTCTCTCCCCTGATGGGACATGACTTCCCTTGTGATAAGTGTCAACTCCATGAAGATAAGGAAGGAAATGCATGTCGAAGTGATGGCATAAGGTATGGTGTATATGAGATGTTGGCTTGATTGAGTATAGGCAGACGCTACGGTACAATGGAGTTTTTTGTGAACCCTCACATCTTAGATGTCGGTGATATTGGAAAGGACGGTGATCGTCATCCTCGTTGTACCCCTCACTTCATGCTCTACGTTGACAAGATCTAAAGGAATGGCTCATGAGATATCACAAGCATGCCACATGAGCCCCTGCCGCCATGGATTCTAGCGAAGAAAGTCACGACTGCTAGCCAAAACATGAAAGAGAGGCCATGGGAAGAAATGTGCAACACATCAGGGAAGATCTAAAGGCCCAAAAAAAATGGAGACATCACCGTGAGGACACCAACGAAAAAACTGGAGCAGCTTGAGGAATTTTTCCATGAAACAAGAGTCGCCCAAAAGGACTTAGAGTCATCCACTGAAGTCCAATTGAAGGAGCAGACTCATGCCACTTAGGAAATTGCGAACCGATTGCGGCAACTAGAAATCGAAATGGGTGCTATGCCATTCGAACATTGGGTCGTTCATGAAGTGGAAGAGAAGAAAAAGAATTCCTAAGGGAAGGGCATTGGGCCTTCCCGTGGCAATGATTTTGGTCATTAATTCATGTTTTTTCACCTTCTGTTAGGTCAGTTCGTTTGTTTATTTCGGTATTATGATAGTAGGAACATAGTCAGAATTACTATTTACAAGATTCTGACATCATTAGAGCAGTTGTGCTCCATTTCGTTTGTAAGATATTCAATGACTCTTTGATTGTTTTACAGGCCTAGTTGTAATTATCCAAATGCTCACATTTGGCAATTTTTTGATAATATAAAAACTTCTATCTGATTCTGTAAAAAAAAAATTGACGAAGGAATATTTTATTTTTAAAGTGGGTTGTTTTATCTCATTCGAGTAAATAAATTAACAGAGAGGTAAAACATATTGAGTGAAAAGTAAAGGTGGAAACAAAATGGGTGCTCCATCAATATCCTTTAATAGACAACCATCAATGGGGATGAAAATTGAGGCTTAAACCATCAACCTCATGCCTCCCTTTTTCATCAACATCATAAATATCATTTCATTATATAGTAATAATACTTTGAACATACTATTAATAATCAAATCATGATACTATATACAAATTTCTACTTGTATCTCCATTATGAGCACAACCCACATAATATATCAGTTTGAAAATGTGCATGCAAATTGCATTATTATGCATGTAAATCAAATAAAATTATGCTTATATCGTTTGATATATATATTTCATTATTAATTTAGTCATAAAAAATATCACCAAGTTAAACTAATAATGTATCTTAGCAATCAGATGTTGAAGACCAAATAACACTAACATAATGAAATTCTATGGGTGCATATCCATAAAGTAATGTCATTTTTTGTCTCTCTAGTATATTTACAAATTTTTGATTTGGCAAAGGTGGGTGATGATGCTTATGGTTTTGTAGAGCTTGGATGAGCCATAAAGGTGTCTTCTTTCATTCAAAAAAATCACAATTGCAACAAAGAATGGGGATTAAATCAAAATCTTACTTGAAAACACAAAATCAGAAGCTTAGTCCAAACAATAAACTAACACAAATTTTCAATCAAGATCAACTTATGGTATATTGATTCATATACAATGTAGCATTTTTGTTCACATCAGAATTTTTTGTTTCTTCAACTATGACAACATCAAGAGAATAGTATCACATGAAATAATTACAAGAATAAAAAACATTTTTTGTAGTTATGCTTTGAGGAAAAAATGTCTTTGAAGGGTAGGTAATGTAATAAATGTAAACTACATATAATAATAATAAAAATAATAAAAGGGAACATGTCTATTCAAGTTTTTCATCCCTCATATACAATGTAACATACTACTGTAATTATCTTCCATATTATATCTTCAATACATTATTTTCATTTATATGGATTCCTTTATTTTATCATATTTATGTTGTATCTCCATTATATGAATCACTTTGGTTCATTACACACTTTGGTCAACCTTCATCCCCGTCTCAAAGGAAGGTTAAACATAGGCTTGTATATGTAGCATGTGTAGTTCTCTTTCATCGCACTAGACATAGATGATCTTTACTTGATCCTATAAGGGGAAGATCAACAAACAATGGTGTGCTTGTGATTATATATATGTATGTATTAGGTTTTGTATATTATATGCCTTTTAGCAAAAATTGCTTTAGATTTATGTTCTTTCAATGGTTGATTGATATATTCAATTGAATCATTATATGGTGGGATCAAAAAATGGGATAGACATTACATACTCTTCAATATTAGGTTGTAGAATTGTTATACCTAAATCTTGTCACCACCATGTGATAAGACCCTTAATTCCCATGTTTGCCCTTAATCCCAGTACTTAGAGTGGAAACCTACTCTGTTTGTCAATTCTACATGAAAAAAATTAGCACCGTGCTTTCCATGTGGCCCATGAGCGGTACCTTTCTTGCACCGCCTGTATCCTATTTTCCATAAGCGGTGCCACCGCGTATGGTCTTTGGTCCATAAGCGTTTCTCATCTAAACCGCTCTGTCATGAGAGAAGAAAAGCGGTACCCTGGGTAAAATGGGAAAAAAAAGAAGTTTCTCGAGGCTTCTAGATCATGAGCCTCGTGTCCTCCCTTATCCCTATCATTATGGGTCAGTTGAGTTCGAGATCCCCCAACATAGGATCTTAGGAGCCACCTCACCCACAATTCTCTCAACTATTCCTATCCATTGAGCCTTATAAATACAAGCTCATGTCCATAGTTGAGGGGGAGAACTCTAGAGGTAATGCTATGCTGTTGGATTGACCACTTAGCTCAAGCCATTGAAGAGCATAGAGAGCAAAGTTGGAGCTTATGGGGATGAAGTGTTTGTTTCGTGGAGATTCTTATCGACACTAAGGCAATGGTTGTAAGCTTCTCCATACATCTTTAATGCAAAGCTGATTTCCGTCCCACATTACTGTTGTTTTGATTTCACATGTACATGTTGTTAGATTCCTTAGTCACTAACATGGATAAGTAGATGATTTTCTGGTAGCTTTGATGTGTTTGCATGTTTGATCTGTTTGCAGGTACACAGGTTCACTATTGAAGCAACATTCCAAGTGCCTACGACATCCAGGGAAGGTCTTCATCCTTTGTCATACACTCATTTTTTTTGGATTTGAACCATTCAGACCAAAGGAACAGCTTCTGTCCGCAGAAGGTGAAATATTCCTAGTTACAAATATGGCAACTCCGCTGGGGAACAACGCATATATCAATTGATCCAATCTTCCTCAGTTCTTGAACTCTTGTCCGAATCCAGGCTCCATCTCCCACTCTCTTCAGTCAGATCTACCATCTGACTCAGTAAATTTTGGTTTGAAACTTTCAGATCTGTTTAGATCTGAATTATTTCGACTTTGTATGCTCTTTTTTACTGTCAATCCATCATTTTTTGCCTCTATCTGATCAATTTCTGACTTGATCTTTCATTCTCCTTTGTGTTTTGGATTTATTCAGGGAACCACACTTATTCTATTAGCGAGAAGCAGTGCCACTGCCTGAACCTTGTTAGCAGTATGCGGTGTCACCGCCTGAGTCCTGTTATCCAGAAGCGGTGTTGGTCCAGAATCGCTATGTCAAGACCCCTCCAGCGCGGTGCCAGGTAGGCCTTGTTCCAAGACTACGTTTTTCTCATTTTTTGCAAAAAATTGAGTTTGTGTGCTTTTAGCCCTGCACTGTAAGGCTTGTGTGTTAGAATCTGATGGTTATGGTTTGAATTTCTGTGGTAAAAGATTGGTTTGATTGAAGAATTCAAAAGCTATATTAGGCTTGTTGATTGTTCATTTTCTTCAGTGTTTGTTGGTTGTGATTGTGAAAGGATTTATTTTTCGAAAGCTTAGGTTTTAATGAGCTCTCTTTTTATTTCCTGTTATATAGACTGAAAGAAAAACATTTAATTAGCATCTTGATTTCATTTTTTGTTTCCATAGAAGACTTCTTTTTGCTTGTTTAAAAAGAATTTTTTTGACTGAGATTAGGTCATTATCATTAGTGGGCATAAGACATTGGATCTCTGATTGGTCTCACAAGCTTTCAGGTTCTTTATGTTCTTTTGTCTCTTTTGCATTAATACTATCTCACCAAAATAAAAAATATTGTAGTTTTAAGTTAGATCTATCTATGTCTTAAGAAAAATCGAAAAATAGAGTGCATATGCATATAGTGTGCTTCTTGTTTTTCTTTTAGGAAAAGAGACTCTTCCCCTTTTTTATTGCTTTCAGAAAAGAGAAATGAGTTTGGAAAGTGTTGCTTGTCTTTGATTTTTTCAAGATTGTTGTTTGGAAATTTTTGGTTTTAAAACAAAAGAAAATACTCTATTTTCCTCCCGTAGGTAGGCATACCACGAACGGTAAAGTGAAAAATTTGCATATGTATACTGCATGGTTTTACTTTTTCTGTCAAAACTCCATGCATTCACCTAACTGTCCACTTTAAAATTAACGGCAGTTATAGGCTAAAATTTACATAGCAATTTGAGTGATAGGTTAGAGACGTGTTCGGGCATCGTTAAGCGTAGGAGCTATCGTTACTCATCTGCATTACATCCCGGGACTTGCGCGGTTCTTCCATGTACCGTTGGTATATCAAACAGCCTTTCACGTACCCTTGAGGTATATAAAAAGGTACTTCATGTACTCGATTGTATATTGGAAAGCCCCTTGTGTACGGCTATGCATTAGACAACACTACTACCGATTTGAGCTCCCACGTACCTTGCGTATATCGGGAGACCCCACTAGGATACCTTATCCATCTGAGAAAAGCCCTTTGGCCATCTTGCTTGGAGCCATACACCGAAAACAACATTCGGGGAGAACTCTAGAGGTATTGTTATGCTGTTGGATTGACCACTTATCCCAAACCATTGAAGAGCATAGAGAGCAAAGTTGGAGCTTATGGGGATGAAGTGTTTGTTTCGTGAAGATGCTTGTCGACACTAAGGCAATGGTTGTAAGCTTCTCCATACATATTTGATGCAAAGCTGATTTCCGTCCCACATTACCGTTGTTTTGATTTCACATGTACATGTTGTTAGATTCCTTAGTCACTAACATGGATAAGTAGATGATTTTATGGTAGCTTTAATGTGTTTGCATGTTTGATCTGTTTGCAGGTACATAGGTTCACTATTGAAGCAGCATTCCAGGTGTCTACGACATCCAGGGAAGGTCTTCATCCTTTGTCGTTCACTCATTTGTTCTGGATCTGAACCATTCAGACCAGAGGAACAACTTATGTCTGCAGAAGGTGAAATATTCCTAGTTACAAATCTCAAGGGTATGTGCGTAGCAATCTGTTACAGCTGATTTTACCACACATGGTGGATCACATATTTATGGCCTTCCCTGTCCCTCTGCAAACTCTTTGGACCCCATGGACCATTTTTGTACCTTTAATGTTTCCAAGATCATCCCTAAAAACATGCATTATTTTCTATACACGGCTTTTAAACCCATTCTTGCGTATATATGTGGATTTGACCCTTAAAACCACGTACATCGAGATGTGTGGAAAAGGCCAAATAGTTTTGGAGTTTTCCTTGATGTGGAGCTAAGTCACTTGTCTTATGGCCTTCCATATGCCTTGAGATCGCTCGGATTTGACCTTCCATTACCCCATTGAAGCACTATATAAGGAACCCTTTGGATACATTGAAAGAGGAGGAATTGAAGAGCAAGAAAACTATAGTCTATTGTTGCTGGAGCTTATACTTGAGTCTGCATCCCTTTGTCCCTTGGAGCACTTTGTGTTCTTCCCAAGCTTGCCTTTGCTTGTGAGCTTGCTATCGAGAGATGGAGGATTGAAGTGGTGGAGGCCCAGGTGGAGGACTCAGTTTCTCTGATTCGTGGACGTGCCGACAAACGTTGTCACTATTGTAATCTCTGATTTATTTTAATAGAAATATCTTTTCCTATCCAATAATGCGTATTTAAATGAATTTTGGATCCATGGATGCTTTTAAATGCTTAGATGTTATTGATTATATATGCTAGAGTAGGTCTAACACAATTATATAGCATGCTTGTCTTGTTTGCTGAATGTTGAGAGAGCAAATTTCTAATACAAGCGAGAGTGGGAGAGCTCAATGGGGATCTACATCAACCATTTGGAATAAGGTATGTTTTGAAATCCTTTAGTGTTAGATATTTGGTTTCTCTTGCATATGGGAAAGGATTGATTTCTGCAGTTACTCTGTCTATTGTGGTACCCCAAGCCATAGGAAGTTTTCTCTGTAACAGAATTGGCGACCATACTGGGGATGTTCCTTGTTTTTCTTTGGGGTTTGGGGGCACAATGTGCTTGATATTCTTGACTTGCTCTTTGTTTCTCCTTGTTTCTGTGTTGCATTTTATAGTATGTTGATCCATTGACACTCCCCTTTATTGGTTTGACCATTGGCTTGCTTTTTACCACTGTCTTCTCTATATACGCAGTTTTTTGGCCAAAAGTCGCATACATACGCGGGTTTTTGGCCAAAAGTCGCGTATACATGCAGGCTTTTAGCCAAAATCCACGTATACATGCAGCTTTTTGGCCAAAAGTTGTGTATATACGCAACTGTTCTTTAAACAGTCGCATACATCCTCCCTTTTGGTGAGTTTGATGTTATGGGAAGTTGTTGGGTGGGTTGTGAGTGTGGTTGGGTCTTCCTTGGTTCTGATGTTGTCTGTTAGATGCTTCTTTTGTGACCAAAGATCACTTTTCAATGATTTTTCTTTGAAAGTAGTTTTAGTCATTTATCCTTTTTGTTTTTCCATTAGTGCATTACTCTTTTTTTGTCTCGGTGTCTTGCTAGGCTTGTGTTTTATACTTGTTGCAGAGACTGAGACTTTTAGATGACTTTTATTGCATTTTTCATTCTTTTATATTGAAAAATACAAGGTAGTTGCATTTTTTTTGCATATGGATTTGAGGAGGTACTTGCATTGGATTGCTTGGATGAGAGTTTTATTTAGGATTTCATATAGGAAGGATTGCATTGACATTTGGAAAGGAATATATATTTATGCATGTCATGTAGTGGCATACCCTATTTTTCATTTGATAAAGATGGCACTTAGCATTGTTTGTTATGGTGTGCATATTTACTTCACTGCTGAGTCATAACTTCATTAGTTGCACGATCATTTCCCTTTGAGTAATTACAACCAATTAAAATAAACGCATAATAAAATGAATTACACTATTTTCTTTTATAGGGTGCATCAACAAGATTAGGTTTTAGAGTCTTGGAATAGTTTATTGTGAGTTTATTCTCCAAGACTGCTAGACAATAACAAGTAGGTGTCTGTCCAAGTGAGATAGTGAAATCCTTGGTATAATTGGTGTTTCTCAGGATGCTCCTCTTGCACGGGAGTTAAGAATGAGGCAGTGTGAGTAGTTATTGATTGGGATGACCCCTGGTCATAACTGAGTAGCACCGAAGATATTTCCAGGATTGTATTTGTATCTGGGGGCTCTTTCGAGAGTTTTGGGCTTTGATACCCTACCCATACGGTCGATCCTGCCTACGACTGTCCACCTGAGCATTGGTTATATTGAGGTGACCTTAGTTTCCTTACCTAGGTATCACAGGGGGTACTTGTAGAGGTTATTCTGTAAGTGTCCTAGCCAGGTAGAGGTCGAACAGCACAGTCGCTTTATGCATTGAAGCGGAGGGCCACTATAATTAGTTACGTACCTCCACTTGTAGTGTATGGGAGTTTCAAGCCTCTCCTAGGCGAGACATACCTGCTGCATTCGAGAGCTCACATATGCTCCCCTTGGTTTGCTTGTATTTTGGCTGTAGATATTCTTAGGAGTGTGCTCTTTGTGCATTAGTTGTCCTTTGGGGTCACGGTTACTTGAGTATATTTATGCTCTCTTGAGTTTGGGTCCTTTTATTTTTGGCATGCCTAGTATCCTATCACCCGTCCTTGGTCCTAGTACGGACCCTAGTGTCAGACTTGGGGGAATCACATTCCCTTACCATGCTCATAGATTTCGGAGTGGTCGCATTCCTCCATCTACTCCATTTGTGGAGGATGTTGACTCCCTTCTCTTGGTTTTTACACCGGTGGTCACCCTCACAGGGGTGGTAGTGGATGCGTGAACGTTGGGTCTACACCTTACTTTCCTTTTTATGTCTAGTCGTTCACCGCATTGTTTCCTTTGGGTGCAGTTGTCATGATCATTCCTTCCTATATCGTATTGTTTGGATTCTTTACTGACTATTTTGGTTTGTTTTGGACTTATATGGTAGTCATGTAGGGTCCGGTTTTTGTACACTCTTTCTGAGGTTTCGACCCGTTTGTGCCTTTCGCAGGTGTGATGTCTAAACTGGCATATAGGTTAGGTTTCACATCCGTTTGCATTTTTCATGACCTTATGACCGTTCCATCTTAACCCTAGGTACAAACCCATTCCATGGTATCACAGAACCTTCATGTTGTTGTTAGAAGTGGTACTATGTGAATGGTAGAGCTTTCCTTTACATGGGTGACCTAGTTAGCTCCCTTTTGCATTTGGTACCCATTCTGTGAGTCCTCTCTTAGGTTTGGGAGTCCCTTTGTATAGTACCGCCATGAATTTGAGAAAGATCTTCATACTCCTCTTGAACTTTATGCTGGCCATTTCCCCAGGACTCCCTTGTATATATCAAGTTGTAATTGCATTATCATGAGTTTTGCTTGCCTTATTGAGCCTTATGCCGGCTTCCCTGACTTTGAGTATCAGCCATATAGCCCGAGCTTGTCTCATGTCTAGCCAAGCAAATCCTTTTTATATATCTTTTGCATCTTGATTCCCCATTTTTTACCATGAGAGTACTTTCCCCCGAGTGTCATTATCCTACACATGTTTCCTTGCATTGAGCATAGGTATGTTCCACTGCTTGGAACTAGTTTGTTTTCCCCTTGACACTCGTCTCCTCCTAGATTTGTAACTATCAATCACTTTTATTCTTTTTCAAGCTTTTCAAAATATTTGAAAAAGTCCAAAAAAACCAAAAAACCAAAAAGCCAGACAGGAAAATATGTTATCTTTGGCAGTAGTTGAGTCGTGTCACCTTCAAACATAGCATTGTATATCACATCCGTTGGTTGGGTTAATAGTTTTACTTTAGGAGCTATACTCGTTTCTCTGAGTTTATCTCCACTAACTGGTTAAGCTTCCAGTCCCTATGGAGCCTCTATCAATGCCTCCTATGCTGAAGAGATCTCCTAGTTTTGTATATTGAGTCTATGCTACCTACATTCAGACACCATTTGCCTTTATGCTCTTGTTCGAAGGAAGTTAAAGCCGGAGTCATCCATTCCTCAATTTTCTTGACTTTGCACGTCGTCCATTCTCGGTACTTGTCCTGGTTCGAGCACATTATGATCGAGTCCTTCCACATTATACATCTTTGCTAAGTACCTTGTGTTGGATGATGGTGGATTCCTTAATGCCCTCCTTCCAGGGGATTTCATCCCATCGACTTCAGATCATTTATTTTGGGATAGGAGTCTACAGTCATTTGAGTGCCTTGAGACTTACAGTCATCAGTGGTAGGTTCTCTCTCCATCAACAGTTTTGGGAATACATCAATGTCCCCTGATTGATGGATTCTTTCAAGTGTTCGACCTCAACACATTTATTCACACTTGTTAGATTGCACTCTAGTACCTTGATTCCCATTTTTATTATCAGTGGGTGATCTCACGTCTGTTAACGGTATACATCAATGACCAGTAATCAGACGATGGACTACTATGTTTGACCTCAACACCTCTATTCACATAGTAGGACATGTACTCGTAGCGGTTTATGTAGAAGACTTTCCAGATATGCTACCTCCTTTATCGTGCCAGTGTTCATGAGATTTCAGCTCTCGTGACTTGATTCCAGTGTATGTTAGATATCTTCAGCCATTATGGAGATCTTGATCCATTGTATATCTTCAGCTTTCATGGAGATCATGATCCTTTGTATATCTTCATCATGGAGATTCTGATCTATCTATATTGTACGTGGCGATGACCACACATGTCATATTTTGTATCATGCCTATTTGTGGCCATTGTACTCTTATGTATCTAGGATTGCTATATGTACTTGCAGTCATGTGCAGAGTTTGATTATTATATTATACTATTGGATGGCTGGTTCTTCCACCTGGTTCTTCATCACTCCACTTCTGGGATGGACTTATAATGTATTTCAGCCATCGTATCACCCCTCTGACCTCACACACTAAGGGGCATCTGTTACAGCTGATTTTACCACACATGGTGGATCACATATTTATGGCCTTCCCTATCCTCTGTAGACTCTTTGGACCCCATGGACCATTTTTGTACCTTTGATGTTTCCAAGATCATCCCTAAAAACATGCATTATTTGCTATACGTGGATTTTAAACCCATTCTCGCGTATATACACGGATTTGACCCTTAAAACCGCATACATCGGGATGTGTGCAAAAGGCCAAATAGTTTTGGAGTTTTCCTTGATGTGGAGCCGAGTCACTTGTCTCTTGGCCTTCCAGATGCCTTGAGATCGCTCGAATTCGACCTTCCATTACCCCATTGAAGCACTATATAAGGAACACTTTGGACATTATTACACACGTACCCTTGAGGTATATCGCGAGTGGCACCTTCTTGACAATCCTGGTGAGAGACCTGACTATCTGAACTCCTCCTGTCATTTAAGTTTGCTTGTTTGGCCTATAGCTTGAGCAGGGAAATTTTTGGTGTGTTTTCTAGATTTTTGAGACCCTAGGTTAGATAGGAGCTATACAAACTAGCCGAGTTAAGACAGTCCAGAAGATTACGGTCCTTGCCACCTGATTTTATTCATGTTTCAGGAGAAAATCCAATGGAAGCTATCAACCAAGGAGCTGCTACCACCTCCCACGGCTAAACCTGTCAGGCAAAAACTAAGGCAAGTCCATCCACGGAAGGCCGCAACTATTAAAGCTAAAATAGAGAAACTTCCCAAAGCTGGGTTTATTTATCCCATACCCCTGACAAAATGGGTATCGAACATTGTCCCTGTCAATAAAAAGAAAGGCACCATTAGAGTTTGTATCGAGTTTAGAGATTTAAATAAAGGTTGTCCTAAGGACGACTTTCCTACTCCACATATTGATAAGATTATCGACAACTGTGCCAGAAGTGTCATCTTCTCATTCATGGATGGATTTTCTGGCTATAATCAGATTGAGATATTACCCACCGATTAGCACAAGATGACATTCATTTTCCCATGGGGAACCTTTGCATATAGGAAGTTACCTTTTGGCTTGAAAAATGCTGGAGCCACTTTCCAACGTACGATGTCCTATGCATTTCACGATATTAAACATATTGTTGAACCGTACCTTGATGACCTCCCTGCTCATTCATAGTGACGGGAGGACCACCCTAGTCATCTTAGAGATATTTTCCTGAGATGCCATCATTATAATATACGGCTCAATCCACATAAATATGTTTTCTGCATTGCGACGAGATTCCTGTTATCTTTTGTGGTCTCTAAGGATGGCATCCAAATAGACCCTTTGAAAATCGCCTCCATTTTAGCTCTACCAGCCCCAACCAATCTTCTCGAACTCCAAAGTTTGCAAGGGAAGGGAAACTTCCTCTGTCGTTTCGTGTGCAATTTTGCAGAGAAAACACATCATTATATGTGTCTCCTTAAGAAGGACACTTCATTCTTTTGGGATGACCAAGCCCAATGCACCTTTGATAATCTCAAACATGCTCTAACTCATTCACCCGTGATGCACCCCCTAGATTATTCAAAGGACTTTCTCTTATATATTGCTGCCTCCACTACTACCATCGCTATGGTTTTGGTGTAGGGAAATCCCGATGGTCAGGAGCACATGATTTACTATGCTAGTAAGAATCTTATGGTTTTTGAAACCCAATATTCACACCCGGAGAAGTTAGCATTGGCCACATTCATTGTTGTACAAAAATTTTGTCACTACATTTTGCTCCGCACAACCACTGTATTGACAGACTAGAACCTGATGTATTACATCCTGACTCGTTAGGTGCTCGGGGGCAAGTACTCCCGATGGATAGTCATACTACAGGAGTTTGATTTGGAATTCGCCAAAGCCACATCAAAGAAATCCTTGGTCTTTACTGAGCTCATGTGTGATCTTCCCTGTGCTTTGATGGACTCTAAGCCCAGTGATTCATTTTCGGATAAATTCCTGTTCCTGATAAGCACTACTGATCCATGGTATGGAGATTTTCTTATTTATCTCCAAACACAAATATTTCAGCCAAACCTATCCCGTGAAGATCCCCGCCATATCCGTCACCACGCGAAATACTACCTCATTTTAAATGACACCTTGTATAGACATGGGATTCATTCCATTCTCCAGTGATGCCTCACCCATGAGGAAGCTGAACAAGTGTTGAATGATTGCCACTCTGGAGCATGTGGCGGTCATTTATCTAGGATGGCTACAGCCCAAAAAATCCTTCATGCTGGTTATTTCTGGCCTTCAGTCTTTAAAGATTGTCATGATGCTGTTAAAAAATGCCCACCTTGTCAACATTTTTATCCCAAAAATCACACTCATCCTGCTCCGCTACACCCCGTCATTGCCGTTGGCCCATTTTCCAAATGGGGGATTGATTATATGCATTGTAAGAGTACCTCAGCCAGGGGGCATGGTTACATCATCATAGCCGTTGACTATTTTACAAAGTGGGCTGAGGCCATGCCTACATATGCGGAAGATGGTAAGACTGTCGCTCTCTTCCTGTTCAATCATGTCATAGCTAGATTCAGAGTCCCGCAGTCCATAGTTACTGATCACAAATCACATTTCCGTAATCAAATGATGGAGGAACTAAGTTCCAAGCTAGGTTTTTTCCATGAAAACTCTACGCCATATTATTCGGAAGCTAATGGTCAGGTAGAGGCCATAAACAAAGTTTTGAAAACTATGCTTCATTGGATGGTTGGAGACCATAAATCCAACTGGCACCATACCCTTTTCTCCGCTCTTTGGGCTTACAGGACTTCAGTGAAAACAACTACTGGTTTCACACCATTCCATCTTGTCTATGGACTCGAAGCTGTCTTACCGATTTAGTGTCAGATTCCATCCTTGAAACTTGCCGTCGAACTTCTCCCAGACACTTCCACAGAGGAAGCAAGATTTTTGTACTTGAATAACCTTGACGAAACTAGGAGAGATGCTACCTTGGCTGATGAGGTGCATAAGAAACGTGTCAAGGCACAGTATGATAAATTTGTCCAGCCTCATGCCTTTAACAAGGGTGATCTAGTTTTGAATTATGATCAGAGATATGACAAACTAGGGAGAGGAAAGTTCGAGTCCATGTGGTATGGTCCTTTCGTCATTTC
Source organism: Pseudotsuga menziesii (assembly GCA_001517045.1). Classification (NCBI taxonomy): domain Eukaryota; kingdom Viridiplantae; phylum Streptophyta; class Pinopsida; order Pinales; family Pinaceae; genus Pseudotsuga; species Pseudotsuga menziesii. Next base: position 169,489 of record LPNX010094956.1, read on the forward strand.
TAAAGTTTTAGAGAAAGGCACCTACAAGCTTGTATATTACGATGGAATCTCTTTATGGAAACCTCGCAATGGGTTGTACCTAAAGAGGTACTATGCCTAGATTTTTCTTGGCTTGTATCCTGTATATTGCTTGGCTTTCAGTGTGCTTTGAGTATTTTCAATATGGTTTTGAGTTTAGTGTCCGTATATGTTTATACCATGTTTTGGTTGTGTAGAGTAGATGGATTTCTATGGCTTCGCTGATGGTGCTTGCCACCACACCTTGAATCTTGCCTCAGCTGCTTGGGTTCTCTATTCCCCTGCTAATGATTTGGTCAGTTTAGGAGCGGTTTGTATTGGTCTCGCTACCAACAATATTGCTGAGTATTGAGCAGTAATAGGTCTTCTGACTGAAGCTGCCTCCCAGGATGTTCACAATTTGGTAGTCTTGATGGACTCACAAGTCATGGTTTGTCATATAAACCATGTTTACACCATTAGGAATCTTTTGCTTCTCCGCCTCTTTCGGAGGGTACGTTTTTTAGAAAGGTCATTCGAAATCGAAACCATCACCTATAGGCATATCCCTAGGGAACATAATGTAGTTGCTGACTCATTAGCTAACTACATCCTAGATTGGCATATCACCCATTCATGACATTAAAATCAAACTTGGTTCATTGTAAATAAACAATTAAAGACACATAAAACTCATGTAAAATTCATACACCATTTGAGACAAATAAACACTAGGTAAAAGTTTGAATATAT
>LPNX010094956.1:170393-221017 GCA_001517045.1 Pseudotsuga menziesii
CAGGGGATACATCATGCATACATTGTCTAGTGATGCTCATGGTAGCACATCACTGCTCAAGCTACTCTACGTAGTAGTATACTAAACTGACCCGGTACTCGAGCTGTATGTCTCTGATACCTCAGAGGGAGGTCATCAATGGAAGCGTCAGGGATGTGTAGGGTCAACCTCTCTAGGTTTTCCTCTAACTCCCTGGTCACATCATCACCCTACGGTACGAAACAGGCTCCGTCTTGTCTATCTAGTGGGGAAGCTCCCCTAGGTCGCACTGCTCCAACATATGCATGATAACATTCAAGTCTCGTTACTTAACATAAAAAATATAAAACATCAAAAACATACAAACACTATTTCTGTTTTAGGGTTTTGCTTCTTACCGAGGTCACCCCACTGTCCACCAAGTGGGAGTGGAAGGTCTGGGTCTTTGCTGAAGTTCGTACCCGCATATGCATAATCCTCCACCATGAGGATCTGATCTCTCATCCATCGGAAGAAGGGGTCACCAAAACTCACCTTCCCCTTGCCCACTCCAGTACGAGCCATAATCCGGACCCACCTTTGCATGCGAGGGTCCCGTGCTCTCAGCTCTGTAAAGACCACCTGTGGTACCCGCTCGAAGAAGAAGCAAGCTATAACGGAACCAAAACCAAACTACTTCAGCTCCCCCTGCTGACACTTGGTCAGCTGATCCTTGAATATCGGGAGCAAGGCTTCCTCCCAGTTGAATACTGTAGGCGCCATGGCCTCTATGGCATAGAGCATATGTGCCCTAAAATCCTGGTGCACTCCCTGGCTTCCCGCCACTCTCTGCCTAGTAAACAATACAGTCCATAGAGTTCCATCCACCACTCCTTTTATGGGGATTTTCTTCCTCGAAGTCCTTGTCCCCAGAATACAGTGATAGTTTATCAACTCCTGTGTAGTGATGGCCCTCCGCGGGAACCAGTCAGTGAGATGGGAGCACCCTGTCTCGAAAGGCTAGTAAGGAAGTAGATGTTCTCTACCTCGACTGCCAGAATATGAGAACCAACCTCGAAATGTTGTTTCTCGGGATTCCACATCCGGAGTATGTGCTCTAGCAATCGCTCATGCGATACCATGCTGGGCATGCGGAATAATTTTAGGATTTCGCAATCTCTCAATGCGGCTATGCAACCTGCATTCCTTTCAGCAAATCCGTCATCATTATCATGCTATCTCTCTTTCCATATGACCATTTTTTATTATCTAAAACCTGCCAAAAACAATCACAAGACCCATTAAAATCGTTCTTAATCATCCCAATCAAATGAAATGGTCTAGTTTTTCTTGTGTAATTAGTTTTACTTTTTCACGGCCGGCACCGCTTGTGCCCCATTGAAGACAGACGGTGGCATCACCTGTGCGCTTTGTTTTCAGCTCGGTTCTAGCAAGGTACTACGTATCCCACAAGGGATAAGCGCGGTGCCCGCTTCCACGATTTTAGGGCTTGCCATACAAGCTCAAAACGCTATTAAAAATCAAAATTAAAGGCATAAGATGAAAGAGTAGGGTCTAGGCTATTACCTAGAATTGACCATGCTTGAATCTGACTGTGGAAACTCCCGATATCAACAACTGAAGATCTGGCTTGGAAAGTGCTCCGAATGCTCTCCACTATGGGTAAATAGTAAAATGTTTTGATTTTTCACTATTCACATGACTTTTATACACATTTTTGGGTTTGACATGCTATAGTTTTGGTTTAAAATCGCTTATTACTCAAAATTTATCAGTCGTAATCCCTTAATGTTAGTTATTGGGGCATTTAGCACTTGTTTTTGAGTCATTGCAGGACAAAAGAACAGTAGCAGTAAAGTTTTGGGAGTTCGTTTTTGACTTTTTCGTACTACCATAAAACAGAAAAAGTCGTCGATCATTTATTGTGACACTTTGGTCATGCTCCCGAAACTTAGTATCAAATGTCCAAGTCCGTTTCTGATTCTTTTCAGGATCATAAAATCTCCCATTATGAAAAGAGACCTAATGGAGTCTTCTTTAAACTCTTTTCGGGCTCCTTAAATACAAAAAGATTGTCGAGCGATCTTGTCTTCTTCACGCTCGTTAAAGCATTTGAAGAGTCATCTCTCCTACGATAGGTTATCTCTTTTTCGGTTCGGATAGACTATTTACAAAAAAGGAACACTCCATCCAATCATGACTGGAAGAGTTCTCTAAGGTATACTTTTACACTTTTTCGGACCTTAGAGACTAAATCATACGAAAAAGGACCCTTTGGAGTCTTCTTCTGTGGTCATTTAGACTCTCTAAACATGAATGATACCGAGTTTTCTTTCATTGGACTCATTAAATTAAACATTGAGAGACCCGTTTTTCGGAACGAACCCCTCCTCTCTCAGGTTCGTAAAACATATGAGTTTGGACTTGTCTTCGAACGAGCTATATCGAGTGTTTGTTACCCTCTTTGAACTCGTAAAACTGAAAAGAGGCACTCATCGATCATGATGGGGGAAATGTGAAGGGAATCATTTTGCAAATTAATGGTTGTAGTTTGTCGTTACCTTTGAACATGGCACTTGTTTGCATATCGTTTCAGTCAATTGGGTATTCAGCTGATGTCTATGACGATCCACTTTCATGAGTCATGTCACTCCTTTGAGTCTTTCAAAAGAATGCATTGTCCACTGTCGCATTGTGTGTTTGTCATGTTTAGTCATGCTGCCAAGTCTTTTGTCATGCCACCCGATGTTCAAAGGGAAGTTGAAGAAGTTTGCCTCTGTAGTCAAAACAGTCTCTATGTCAGTATTTTTGAGTCAGTCCTATGGTTACTACATTGAAATCATTCCAGAACTATGTTCCGAGTTTCGTGTCGTCGATGTGAGACTCATCATGGCCCTCCTTCGACGAGACTATTCCCATCGACATCAGCGCATCATTCGAGAAATAGTATTAGGAACAAAAACTTAGTACCTTGAGATCTGTATGCCTTAATGACAAATTCTCTTGCTCTCGACATAGGTTCACATCATTGGCCTTTGATCAATAGAATCGACTGGGTGTTCGACATCAGGACATCTATTCACGCTCAGTAGATTGTACTAGGGTACCTTGGGAATCATTGACATCAATGGTGATCTCCCTCGCACTTGTTAACGGTTCACATCATTGGCTGGTAATGAAGTGGTTTTTGTTAAAATTTCATATGCTTAGCTAAAACATCAGCAATTCATTTCATTTTCATAACAAAAGCATATAAACAGGATCACTGAAAGAAACTATATCACAAGAACAACACAGATTTATCCTAGGAAAACCCTAAAGGGAAAAACCCAGAAAAAGCTTCCTCAATATACTAGATGCCCCAAAAGATAAAAGGTAAAACCAAAAGGCTGATCAAAGACTGATCCTCCTCCTTCTCCAGCTACTTCTCTCTGCTCCACTAATGATATACACAAGTGAGTGTGTGTGTTCCAAATGAGGAGCACCACACCTCTATTTATTTTCATCCGTTCACTTTAATAATTAATTTCGACATGTAGGCTCGAGTTAATCATGTAGGCTCGAGTTAAACATGTAGGCTCAAGTAACCACAATTGGGGTGCTAATGACCCACCTTTACAATTTGAGGGGACTACCTCATGACTCTTATTAGTTCTTCCGATTAGAAGCATCGGAGTATAAAGAAATACAATTGCTTCTCCTGGTAGGACCATCGGGGACCACAAAGATACATATAGAATATTCTTCAAAGTTACAATATTTCAACACCCCCCCCTTAACGAGAAGGGTATTCTACAACAACATCATCAACAACAATAGTAGGAGAGAGATAGAGGACATCATCAACATCATCAGGGTAACACATCTATAAATCATTGGAAGCTTTTCAACATCATATAGTCTTCATCTTCGTCTTCAACAACAACAACACATTAACCGACAACATCATCATCAGTACTTTAGTCTTCATCTTCAATCTTCAGCAGTAACAACACTTTGACTGCTCGATTTATAACATCATCATCAGCACTTTGACCTTTTGATCAGCAACATCATCATCAGCACTTTGACCTTTTGATCAGCAACATCATCATCAACACTTTAACCTTTTGATCAACAACATCAACATCAACACTTTGACCTTTCGATCAACATCATCATCATCATCACACTCTGATCTTTCGATCAGAAACATCATCATCATCACACTCTGATCTTTCGATCAAAAACATCATCATCATCAGCACTCTGATATTTCGATAAGAAACATGATCATCATCAGCAACAACCTGCAATCCACAGTTCAAAGACAAAGAAGTCTTTGGATCACTTTTGGACTTAAAGTCCAGGGATGATGCAATCCCACCACATTCTCAACAACCGAAGTCACCAGATTGATTACGGGATAATCAATCCCTATCTCTTTAGAACTAAGTCCAAGGATGATGCAATCCTACCACGTTCTCGAGTACCGAAGTCACCAGATCCGTTCTGAACCGAAGTTCAAGGATGATGCAATCCTACCACGTTCTCGAGCACCGAATTCACTGGATTCGTTCTGAACCGAAGTTCAAGGATGATACAATCCTGCCACATTCTCGATGACCGAAGTCACAGGATCTGTTCTGAACCAAAGTTCAAGGATGATACAATCCTTCCACATTCTCGATGACTGAAGTCACCAGATATGTTCTGAACCGAAGTTCAAGGATGATACAATCCTACCACATTCTCGATGACCGAAGTCATCGGATCCGTTCTGAACCGAAGTTCAAGGATGATACAATCTTGCCACATTCTCAATGACCGATGTCACCGGATCCATTCTAAACTGAATTTCAAGGATGATACAATCCTACAACATTCTCGAGGACCAAGGTTATCGGATCACTTTAGGGCAAGTGCCTAGGGATGATACAATCCCACTCCAACATCACTACTCCCCCTTTCGAGGAATGTCTTTCCGAACAACACCAAGCTTGTATCGAAAGTGTTCGAAATTTACTCGGGACAGAGGCTTTGTCAACACATCAGCATCTTGTTCATCAGTACTCACATACTGGAGCTTTATGGCTCCCTTCTGCATCATATCTTTAATGTAGAAATACCTGATTTCTATGTGCTTCGATCTATTGTGGAACACAGGGTTCTCTGTCATCTTTATACAACTTTGGTTGTCACATAGAATCACGGTAGTGTCCAACTCTAGGTTGAATAATCCTGACATCAGCTTTCAAAACCATATGGCTTCACAACTAGCAGAGCAAGCTGCTATATATTCTATTTCGGCTGTGTTTAGAGCAACACTGGACTACTTTTTGCTAAACCATGAAATCATAGCAGATCCCAGACTATAACATCCACCTGATGTGCTTTTTATGTCCAAGATACTTTCGGCCCAATCTGCATCTATATAGCCATACATTCTATACTCATGGCTACCATTATAGTATAGACCAAAGTCTATAGTCCCTTTCAGATATCTCATCACATGTTTTGCAACTACCATGTGAACCTGTCTAGGTTGAACTAGATATTGACTTAGAGTGTTCACAACAAAACAAATGTCAGGTCTAGTGTTTGTTAAGTACATCAATGACCCAATGATCTGTCTGTATTGAGTCACATCCACTAACTCTGACGAGTCATCAGCTAACAACTTCAGGTTGGAATCCATGGGTGTGACCATGGCTTGCATTCCAACATATGGAATCTTTTCAATATCTCTACTACATACTTTCCCTGGTTGAGAAAGATTCCTTCTGAACTTTGCCATACTTCCAGAACTAGGAAATAATGCATTAACCCAAGGTCTTTCATCTCAAATTATTCTGCTAGTTTCTTCTTGCTTTCCATAATTTGTTTCTCATTCCCTGTCAAGAATAATTCATCCACATAGAGTAGTAGGATGACAAGTTCATTTTCTACAACCTTGAGGTAAAGGTTAGGATCATCTTTACTCTTGGTAAAGCCCATGTTCGACAGGAAAATATCTATCCTTTCATACCAAGCTCGAGGAGCTTGTTTAAGGCCATACAAGGCCTTCTTCAACTTGCATACATGAGTATGTCTATCTTCAACTTCAAATCCTTGTGGTTGTTCTATGTATACTTCTTCTTCAATCACACCATTCAGAAAAGTTGTTTTCACATCCATCTGGTGTAAGTCCCACTTCATCATGGATGCAAGTGCCATGATAGCTCTAATTGAAGTATACTGTGCTATTGGGGAAAATGTCTCTTCATAATCAATTCCCTCTTTCTGAGAGAAACCTCTGGCCACAAATCTTGCTTTATACTTCTCGATACTTTCATCAGCTGCATGCTTTATTTTGTAGATCCATTTGGAGGATACTATACTCTTTCCTTCTGGTTTGGGAACTATATCCCATACATCATTCTTCATTACCGACCAGTATTCTTCACTCATTGCTTCTACCCATTCTTTCTTCTGTACCGCTTCTTCATAGTTTGTAGGTTCTTGATCTACAAGATCACACATCAAGGCTACATAGTTGGAAAAAGTCTTAGGTTTCTTTCTTTCCCTTGTGGAGCTTTCAAGAGCTCCATATATTTCTACGTCTCGTATAATTTCTCTTGTCCAAGCAGTCTTTCTCTTTTGTGACATGTCCATTGTAGGAGGTTCTTGTGGTTCTGCCATGTCATGTTCTTCAAGAGTTTTTTCTTCAGGGAGACATGTAGTTTCTTTATTTCTGGGAGGTTTCTCTTCTTCATATACTTCTTCATGTTGGCACTTCCTGGATCTCTTGAGGGCTGCCTCTTCATCGAATGTCACATCTCGACTGATTTCCATGTGATGGAATCCAAGAATGTAAATTCTGAATGCCTTGGATACTTCACAGTATCCAACAAATATCCCCTTCTTTCTTGAAGGGTCCAGCTTGGTTCTTTTCTCTTTTGGTATATGAATATATACAGGACAACCAAATATTTTGAGGTGACTTACCTCAGGCTTCTTTCTTGTGAACATCTCTTCTCGAGTCTTGAACCCAAGAGCACTGTGAGATATTCTATTGTGTACATACACAACAGTTCTTGCTGCTTCTACCCATAGATGCATTGGAAGATCTTGATCATATATCATTGTCTTCACTGCCTCCATGATGGTTTTGTTCTTTCTTTCTACAACCCCATTCTGTTGAGGATTGTAGAGAGTAGTTAGTTCCCTCTTGATTCCGGTATCTTTGCAAAAAGCTTCAAACTCTTTTGAGGTATACTCTTTGCCATTGTCTGATCAGAGTGTATTTATTTTCTTGTCTGAAAGATTCTCTATCAAGGCTTTGAACTCCTTGAATTTCTCAAACACTTCACTCTTTGCTTTCAGGAAGTATATCCAAGTCTTTCTTGAAAAGTCATCAATAAATGTGATATAATATTCAAAGCCACTTAAGGATGTAGAAGACATTGGACCACATACATATGAATGAATCAATTCCAACTTACCTTTTGTTTTTGTTTCACTCTTCGGAAATGGATTCTTGATGTTCTTTCCCTTCACACATCCTTTGCAAATGCCTTAATGCTTGATCTTCATGTCTGGCAATCCTGTCACTACTTTGTTCACATGAGGTAGAGCCTTGTAATTAATGTGGGAAAGCCTTCTATGCCATAGTTCACTAGGGTCAGTGGACTCATGAACAAAATCCATTTCTGTGTGCCCCTTGAGTTTATACAAGCCTCCTTCTTCACCAATGATGATAACATCTTTAGTATTCTTTCCTTTGGGCCACATGAGTACTTGACCATCTATGAAAGCAACTTTGAATCCTTTCTTATCTAAAGCTGAGATAGAAAGTAAGTTCTTCTTTAGACCAGGTACATATAATACATCTTTCATCTTTAGGGGATTACCTGAATCAAGTTTGTAGCTTGCTTCACCTATTCCTTTGATCAGATATTGATAGTCATCTCCTAGGGATACTTTCTGAAGAGAGCTCTTCTCTTCAAGTTCAGACAGAGTTTTCTTTTGTCCCATCATGTGCTTTGAAGCACCACTATCAATAAGCCAAGTGTCTTCTCCATGTGTTATAGACCCAGAGAGTGCAGAGAATAGTACATACTCTTCTGCATCTTCTTCTCTTGCTTGTTTTCTTGGAGTTCCTTCCTCTTCTTCTTCTTCTTATTCATCTTCTGCTAGATGAGCATGATGTCTTTTGTTGTTGTTGATCCTCTTCTTATATTCTTGCCTCTTCATAGGACAATTTCAAGCAATGTGTCCTATCTTATTACAATGAAAACATTGAAAATCAGAGTAGTCTCTACTTGGAGGATTTTCTCTTATCCTTTGGGTTCTTCTGGGAGGTTGAGACTCCTTGAAATTTTTTCTCTTGAATGCAGTATTCCCATACCATATCAAACTTCATGCTTTCTTTTCTGGCACACATCATCTGGATGAAGGACTCCCAGGGTCTAGTGAGACCATTGAGAGCAGTCATAACCATTTCATCTTCATCAAGCTTATCTCCAGTAGCTTCTAGTTTCTCTTTGATCTAATAAACCCTTGTGAAGTAGTCTTGGATGGATTCTCCATGACTCATCTTGGTGCTCTTCAGTTGAGCTCTTAGATTCATCTTTCTGTTAATGTTTCTTCCCTCATACATTCTGGATAGGGCATCATACATTTATTTTGGAGTCTTCTTGGATGACACTTGAGGGATCAAGTGATCCTTGATGGAGTCAGCAATAATCCTTTGTGCCCTAATCATATCCTTCTTGTGCTTCTCCTTGGCTTCAACTTCTTCAGGTTTTGCAACTTCTTCTTTGACATACTTATCAAGATCATTCTCTTGAAGAATGAGACCAATCCTGTATTTCCATGCTCATAAATTATCTATGCCTTCTAGCTTGTCCTCAAGCTTAGTGCTTGGGGCCATCTTGTCAGAAAATCACAAAAAATTGAAATTTTATGGAATGAGAAACTGACCTTACCAGGAGATGTGCTTGAATGAGGTGAGTTGACTAGTGTGCTTGGATTCTGGAGATTTCAACTCTTCACCTTCCAAATCAGACTTACAAGATTCAGCTTCTGCAGCTTCTAACTATTTTCTGGTTCAACAGTTTTTTGGTGCAGCTGTCAAACTAGGGTTTGAATTTCCCAAAGACTCACACACCCAAAAAACTTGATTCCAGGCTCAAAATATGTACTCTGGGAGGGCGTAACTTTCTATGCAAGCAGTTTTTCGAAACTCAAAAAAATTCTCGAAACCCTAATTTATTTTGAGGAGAGAGAGAGGGCTATTTCACCTTGTGAAAGCTGTCCTATTCAGGTTAGCTCTGATACCATGTTAAAATTTCATATGCTTAGCTAAAACATCAACAATTCATTTCATTTTCATAACAAAAGCATATAAACAGGATCACTGAAAGAAACAGTATCACAAGAACAACACAGATTTATCCTGGGAAAACCCTAAAGGGAAAAACCTAGCAAAAGCTTCCTCAATATAGATGCCCCAAAAGATAAAAGGTAAAACCAAAAGGCTGATCAAAGACTGATCCTCCTCCTTCTCCAGCTACTTCTCTCTCCTCCACCAATGCACTACACAAGTGAGTGTGTGTGTTCCAAATGAGGAGCACCACACCTCTACTTATATTCATCTGTTCACTTTAATAATTAATTCCGACATGTAGGCTGGAGTTAATCATGTAGGCTCGAGTTAAACATGTAGGCTCAAGTAACCACAACTGGGGTGCTAATGACCCACCTTTACAATTTGAGGGGACTACCTCATGACTCTTATTAGTTCTTCCGATTAGAAGCATCGGAGTATAAAGAAATACAATTGGTTCTCCCGGTAGGACCATCGAGGACCACAAAAGATACATATAGAATATTCTTTGAAGTTACAATATTTCAACAGTTTCTACCATGTTAGACTTCAGATCATTGTAATCACATGGATAGAATCGTACTTTGTGGAAGACGAGACGAAGACCCTGGGTACTTGTTTAAGCGCTCATTGCTTTCCCTAGGTTGCGATGGAGTTTTGTATATCTAGCATGGATCCACATTTGTATGGTCGTGGCTATGCTCAAATTTGTGTCTATATGACATAGATCTACGTTGTATGTCTGGTATCTATGTCCAAGTTTGAGTCCTCTATCACATGGATCTATGTTGTATTCTAGTAGCCATGCTTGTTTATTCCTCCCATGGATCTGCCTTGTATTGGTCTGTAGCCATGAGTTGGTTACATGTGTCTATGAGTCAAAATATTGATGTAATACAGATGCCTACTGGACGACATGCTCTGATCGAGCTGACATCTTCAGCTCGAAGTGACAACTTGTTCTCTCAAAGCTCTTACTTATCGTATCCCTCTAAGTCTCATGCTTTGGGGGGCATCTTGTTATACCTAAATCCTATCACCACCATGTGATAAGACCCTTAAATCCCATGTTTTCCCTTAATCCCAGCACTTAGAGTGGAAACCTACTCTGTTTGTCAATTCTACATGAAAAAATTAGCACCGCGCTTTCCCTGTGGCCCATGAGTGGTACCTTGCTCGCACCGCCTGTATCCTGTTTTCCATAAGTGGTGCCATCGCATATGGTCTTTGGTCCATAAACGTTTCCCATCTAAACAGCTCTGTCATGAGAGAAGAAAAGTGGTACCCTAGGTAAAATAGGAAAAAGAGAAGTTTCTCGAGGCTTGTAGATCATGAGCCTTGTGTCCTCCCTTATCCCTATCATTGTGGGTTAGTTGAGTTCGAGATCCCCCATCATAGGATCTTAGGAGCCACCTCACCCACAATTCTCTCAACTATTCCTATCCATTGAGCCTTATAAATACAAGCTCATGTCCATAGTTGAGGGGGATAACTCTAGAGGTATTGTTATGCTGTTGGATTGACCACTTAGCTCAAACCATTGAAGAGCATAGAGAGCAAAGTTGGAGCTTTTGGGGATGAAGTGTTTGTTTCGTGGAGATGCTTGTCGACACTAAGGAAATGGTTGTAAGCTTCTCCATACATCTTTAATGCAAAGCTGATTTCTATCCCACATTAATGTTGTTTTGATTTCACATGTACATGTTGTTAGATTCCTTAGTCAATAACATGGATAAGTAGACGATTTTCTGGTAGCTTTGATGTGTTTGCATGTTTGATCTGTTTGCAGGTACACATGTTCACTATCAAAGCAGTATTCTAGGTGCCTACGACATCCAGGGAAGGTCTTCATCCTTTGTCGTTCAGTCATTTGTTCTAGATTTGAACCATTCATAACAGAGGAACAACTTCTGTCTGCAGAAGGTGAAATATTCCTGGTTACAAGAATGCACCTGATCACTTCTCTTAGTGTAATTAAATAAACACATGAAAGAAAAATGGTGAATAAATCAATTTTACTTTTCAACATTTTTATCTCTTTATTTCCATAACTATTTGATCTATCTATGATACAAATGAACTAATTAATTTTGTCATACTGGTGCTAATTCCCCACTAGATATCATTAAGTAATCAAGCTCCACTTAATTTAGAAGTCTACCCTTCTTCCTCTCTCACCCTTCTTAGTTCTCTCCCCCAAAATAGTTTTCAAATACAAACCCATCCAAGCATTCTTAGCTTGAGCAATCATTCCTTAGGGAGTGGGGTACTTCAATCTAACTACTATGCTCTATTTTGATGACTTTGTTGGTGAGATCCCATCACTTTCTCTCTTTCTCAAGAAAAGACTTTTGTTTCCCCTTCCTTGATCCAACTTTATTCACTATGAGAGTTTCCCTCGCATTATTCTTCCTTTTCTTCTTTATCCATTGAGATTCCTTTTCTTAGCTCGCAAAGCCCAAGCTCCTATTATCTTAGCATCAATTAAGTCTTTTAACAAAACATGTCAACCTTAAAAAAGGTAATGCAATTTCTAACCAAACACATTCAAACCTAGATATAAAAACTACTTCACAAATAATGTAAGCAATTTACCTAACCCTAATGTATGTCAAATGAGTGTCTTTAACCTTCCCCCAAAAGACTAGCCAAGTGTAAATCCAAAACAGATTTAAGAGGTTTCCCCTAACTAGGTTTCAATCCAACCATGACACCTACACAAGTTCAAATGGTACATCAAGTGTCTCTTTTAAACATAAAACCTATTCAAGGAAAATTGCTCCCTTAACTAAACAAGAACTTAGTCAACCATGGAGTTCCTCAAACACATCCTCTCAACATTTTCCAAAGAATTAAAGGTTTTGAAGATAAATCAACACAATTCTACAGTGAAACCAAAAGTTTGACCAAGGTTTCCATTCCAACCATAATTGTTTTCAATGGGAGGTGCTTAGGGAAGTTCTATTGTGCTAATATGTGGCTGCAAATAAGATGGAAAAAACATTAAGGGTTGTTTCCAATCTTAACCGCCTAGAAATAAGTGACTAGTTTGAGTGACCTAGTTGAACTCCTTTGAATTGACTTCAAAGTGAATACAAAACATGATTCTCTTCTTTTTCCCCTCTTTCCACATTGCATTTAACATATGTCTCTACCCCATCCTCAATCCTCTTGTGTTTTAGCTATATAATCTCATCAATAACTAGAAAATACATTATATTCCCTTCATTGTATGAATTAACTAATTACTGACATATGCATACAAGCATCCATGGAAAAATAACATTTCATCATATTCTTATTAACTAGTTTGAACTGGTAGGGGAGGATAATTTATGACTGACAGGTTCCTTATACAGGTTGCAAATTGGTAAAGACTAACACTGAAAATGACATATATCTTTATGTCTATAATTATGATTGTCAATTGTGATAATTAAATATTTACAAGTAAATTGACATAATTACATCAAATTACAATTATGCAGAGTCATTCATTTAGACACTAAATGAATTACTACAAAGTAAACATTGGAATTCATAGGCTGATAATAGGTTAGGTTGAGTAATTAGTGTACCCAACTCTTAAAACTTAGACATGAATCATTTTAATGAAATCATAACAATTTAATAGCAGTTGATATATGAACCTTGACAACCCTCAATGTTACATATAGGTTGCGATGACCTATTTTCTGTTATAAACATTTAGTATTTAGTTCTTTAAGGAAAGGGAGCACCTATAAGGATCTAATACGAGGATTGTTGGAGTGATAAGGGATGTAATTCGGCCTACACACATAGTGGCGTATGTTGAAATAATGTGACTTCAAAGAATATTCTACTTGTATTTTACATTGTTATTATTCCTCCTTTGGGAGATGTCACTAATGTAAAAGTCATGTAAAGGTCATGAGGTAAACCCTCTGTTGTAAGTCGGGTAAATATCACCATAAAAGAATAATATAATTATTATTGTGAAGTTTACCTAGGTAGGTCAGACTTGTTAGTTATATAGGTTGGCCCAGTTAGGTAAAATGTCAGTTGGGAAGATCAATATAAATAGGGATGCACCCTCCCTCATTTATACACACTCACTCACACTTGTATTGCGCACAAGAGATAAAGAAGGAGAGACAGAGAAGGAGGAGAATCGGTGTCTTTATTGTTTTGGAACTTATGCTTTGGGTTTGGTCTTTTACTTGATGAGACTTTGGTATTTGGTCATTGCATACTGGTAATCTATATTGAGGAAGTTTTTGATGGGTTTTTCCCTTTAGGATTTCCCAGGGTAAATTCTTAAGTACCTTGTGATTGTGTTTATTCCAGTGATCCTCTTTATGATGTTGTTATTGTGAAAATGTATTAATTGCTAAAGAAGTTAGGACTTAAGAAATGGAAGCATATAAAACTTAACATGGTATCAAAGCTATCCTGAAAAGAGCATCTTTCATGAGGTAAATATCTCTCTCCTTCTTTGGACAAGAAAATTAGGGTTTTCTACTAAAGTGGAATTTTTGAGTGCAAGTGACATAGGGAAGTGTGCCCCTCCTAGGCGCATATTTTTCCGCCAAGATCGAATTTTTCACTGGGCATATCCTCTTGAAATACAAGCGCTAGTTTGGATTGGAACGAGAAATCCTGAAAACTAGAAAACTAGAAACAAAACTAGAAACAACAGTTGAAACAATAAAATTTATTTCTTATAAAAATAACTAGCATAAATAAGCTAAAAACTCCATGAATGGATAATAATAAAATAATCGATAAATATGCAATGATGATTTACATTTATAAGGGTTAGACTTATATAAGTCCATTCATGACTTTCCAACGTAAAGTCATGACTCTTTAACACTAAAATTAAATGTTAACCACGCAAGCTACTAACCGTTTGATGGTTGATGTATGGAGATGTTAAAGGATAGGGAAAGGGAGGGATACCACTATAAAGGGAAGCCCTAAAATATGGTTTTTGTGATGCCACACATGAGTAGAAATTAAGGTGCTTCTACATGGTTTTCAAATATGTTTTTAATTCCCATGTCTCATAAACTTCATGCAATATTGTTATCATAAAAACAATAAAAAAATATAGCTAGACAAAACCAAGATAAGTGTCAACCAATAATAGGCATAATACCCCAATATCCATGCAAAAAGGATCCTTATCATTTGGATCTACCCCCCACTCACTAATCACAAGATCGTCAATCGGGGTGGGTGAAAGTTCATATCCCTCATTGTCCTACTTTGACTACATTATGGAAATGGATAACTTGAGTCAAGGGAACTTGTCATTGTTAATGGTGGCCAATGATGGTGTTCATGACTGTGATGCTATCTACATTTTTGATCCAAATGGCTAGCATTATTGCATGATCCATTGTCAAACCCCATGGAAATGACTATAACTATGGAAATTTTGAGCATTTGAAGGGACTTGACATAGTGTAAGGATCTATCCTTTGAAGATGTCCTTGCTTAAGCTCCACCTTTCTTGCATTTGTATTCACTTGTCTAGGTTTGTGAATATTGATTCCCCATCAATCTATGGAAATATAGATCAGTGCTTAGTTTTTTAAAAACTCAATTAGTATTTTCCAAATAAAATACAAAAAATATTTTCTAACAAGTTGTCATGTTGCATGAAACTCGATGGCCCATGTTATAGCTGATTTTACCACACCTGGTTGATCACATATTTATGGCCTTCCCTTTCCATCTGTAGACTATTTGAAACCCATGGACATATATTATACTTTGATGTTCCAGGATCATCCCCAAAATCCACCTGTTTATACCTATATGCGACTTTTAAAGCCATAATTGCGTGTATGCGCAGCTTTTGACCTTAAACCCGCGTACATCGGGAGGTGTGCATAAAGACAAATATTTTTGGAGTTTTACTCATATGAGTCCGAATATATTATCTCTTGGCCTTCCATATGCCTTGAGAATGCTCTAACTCGACACTCCATTGCCTCTTTGGAGTGCTATATATTGAGCCTCTTGGATACATTGAAGGAGGAGAAATTGAAGAGTAAAGAGACTATAGTCCATTGTTGCCTCATTTTGCTTACACTTGACTCTGTATCCATTTGTCCCTTTGGAGCACATAGTGTTCTTCCCAATATTTCCTTTTCTTTGTGAGATTTCTATCGAGAGATGGAGGATTGAAGTGGTGGAGGCCTAGGTGGAGGACTCGGTTTCTTCGGTTTGAAGAAGTGCTGACAGAGTTTGTCACTATTGCATCTCTGTTTTATTAATAGAAATATATTTTCCTGTCCAATACATGTGCATTTTAAATATGAATATTGAATCCATGGATATATTTACTTGCTTATACATGATTGATTATATATGCTAGAGTAACTCTAACACATTTATATATATCATGCTTGCTTTGTTTGCTGTTGTTGAGAGCAAATTATAAGTGCAATTGCATTGGAAAAGCTCAACAGGGATCTACTTCAACCGTCAAGAATAAGGTATGATTTTATATCCCTTAGTGTTAGATGTGCTTATTGCTCTTGCATATTGGAAAGGCTTGATTTCTGGTGTCATACTATCTATTATGGTACCCCCTGTAGCAGGGATTTCTCCTTGCTACAGGGGTAGGAATGGCTACCTTCCATCTATAGGACAGAAGGATAGCTTCCTGCTTGTGGAAACACTGAAAAGAAAAGCGAGAATGAAACTAGACAAAAATAAAAGCAAAGATGGAGAACCCCTCTGCAAACAAAGTTAGGGTTCCGCTTCCAATAACCTGCAAACAACTATAAGAAATAGAATACCTGCAAAAACAAGTTAGAAAATAAACCTGCAAATAAACCATGGATTGGAAAGCAAAGAAATCATTAAGGAAAAACAGAAAATAACAAGCTATACCTTCTCTTTGGGTGGAATGGGCCACCATGCCCTGGCTTGAAGAAGCACCTCTCTCTCTTGGATGGGGGAGCTATGGCTCAATGGAGATGGANAAGGGATCCATGGGCAGCATAATAGTATGCAAGGGAGAAGTGTTTTGAGAGTGACCCCCTACCCTCCTTTTATAGCTTTTTTGGGGTTTTAGGGTTTTAAGCCCTTGGTCCAGGCTTTAGCCCCTTTTTTGGGATTTTAGCCCCTTCCACCCTAATTTTAGCTCCTTTTAGGGTTTAGCCCATTTTTTGGGGCTTTAGCTGCTAGGAGAGTATTTTAGGCTCGTTTTTGGGGTTTTTAAGCCCTTTTCTTCATCCTTAAGCATTTTTGAGGGTGTGGTGGTCTAATGGAGGGTCGTGAAGTGGTGTCCTTGGGTGGTGTAGGTCATGGAGAGCTTAGTGAGGGATTTTTTGGGTTCAGATTGCCCCCTAATGTGTGAGGGCAGGAGCTCATCATATGGTCGACGGACATCATAGGATTTGCTGCGGTGAGGTGGTGCTTCCGGGGCTGGGGCATGGTGGCTTTTGGTTTTTGTATTAATATGGTTCCCATCAATGGGTGAGATACAAATAATGTGTGACATGTATATGGACGAGGAGGGCATCCCCATGCTTATGACAATTTCAAAAGAATAATTTGATCTATGCTCTAAAATACAAGAGCCGATCATATACAACTGATGATACAATAATGGTTGCCTCAATGTGAGGTTGAATACAATACTGATCTAGTACATTGGACCCATGGCATTCTCATGGAATGCTATATCTTCATGACTTACGGTCTGCTGGATTTGGAACGATACGTAGTTGTGTGGACTTGCTGATTGAGAGTCAGAGTCTTTGTAGTACAAGTATGTTGCATCAATCATAAAGGTATATCAAAGTGTTGTTGGGGATTCTAAACACTGTCTCCAATGCAACCCAAAAATCACAGGGGACATAACCTGTTTAGGTCCCTCAAGTAGACTCATCCATGTGCTAGAGTTAGGTGACATCCGAGGTCTTCGACTGAGTACTGTGTAGACCAAACCCTGTACGAATATCAACGGTGCGATGATGTAGTTGGAGTTGAGCACGTGAGAAACAACCATCCCGAGAGGCACTAAGGACTCTTCTCAAGTGGTCCAAGGAACTCATCAATGAGGTTAATGAAACTGGGATATAGGGACCTCTGGCTCTATCCTATGGAATATATGTGTTGTCGTCGATAGAGGGAGACCTGTCCCTAGTCAAGGAAATGATGTTTCCTTGACCAGGAGCCCGAGGGAGATAACTGAAAGGTGTGAGACAATATGTTGACTGACCCACTAAATTGGGGGGGGGATGGAAAGAATTGAACAGGGGCAGGGGGAGTGTGGTAGACTCAAATTTCCTTTTTTCAAAGTATGATGGTAGGGTGGACCAGGCAGCAAATGAAACTTGACTCATGGGAATGGGATCATAGTTGTAATACCAGGAATGTCACTGCAAATGGGAAATACTTGGAGGAGGTAGATGCTTTTGATATTGATGGGATCCAAGGAAGACACATTGTAGAGTACTCTGAACAAAGGCGACCCAACGGGGGAATGCTTCCAAACTATTTTATGTGGGATGGTGTCTAGGGACACCGTTATGGTACGATCTCGTGGATTTTTGGTGAGCCCGAGAAGGTAAATGCTCGATGGTGCTTTCAATTTTAGAGAGTCTGAAAGCACGAAGAAGGCTCCAGTGGGGATTCTTTTTCGTTAGTAGTCTCCTGTGCCTGAAAAAGGATAAAAGTATACATAGGAGAGCTCGCCCATCCTGTAGGGGATGCGAGACTTCTTTACCATTGGTAGTCCAATCAGGCCAAAAAAGGTTAAACCTATACTGATTGGACGATCATTCAAATAATTTTATGAGCATGAACGAAACCAAGTTTGCTCGGCAATATTTTCTTGTTGAGAAGGCTGGAAAAGAGCTTAATGACGACCCATGGTGAGCTTTTTCGTAAAGTGCGGCCCCTTTTCCCGAGAAAGCATAAAAGTATGTAGAGGGGAATGGTTTTGGATTGAATACGCCAAGGTGGTCCTTTTCATTTAATGGTCTACATGGTTCACAAAAGGAGGTAAACAAGACAATGTAGATGCCCTTTCCTACACTTTAGCGAGCAGGAAAGGAAGCAGCTGCGCTCGACTATCTTTTCATTGTTTTAAGGAGTCAGGAAAGAGCTGAAAAATGAAACTCCAGTGTGGTCAACTGATTTCGGTGGCACAGGCGGTGCCCCATGTCAAGACGATGGAAAGTGGTCCAAAGGTCATCCGCGTAGTATGGACGAAGCAGAAGGCTATCAAACATACCAATACATGCACGGGATAGATCGCGGCAGAGGCTCGCGAGTTGGTGTGGCAGAGGCACACAAACCAAGGTGGCTCTCGGACAGAGGTCAGGAGAGCGTGTGTGTGTGTTGTGGTGAATGGAATTGACTACATGCGATGTGAGTGCAAGTCCAGGGCACTTATTTGCCAAATACATGCAAGAAAAATAAATCGTTTTGTGGACAATGGTCCAGAATTCCGCCTAAGGTGCAGTGGATGGAAGAGACAACTATGTGTTAAAATACAAAATAAAAGTAAAAAATAACATTCCTTAACAGGTGGTGGCCCGAAAAATCACATGAGTAGTGATCGGGAAGTGTGATACAAGTACAGGTCCGTAGACACTTGCATCGTCATGTCATGGCTCGTAAATCGAGGTGACTTGTGGGAAATGGTCCCAAAATTGATTTATTAAACATGAGACGATGGTCTCATCAAGAGATATAAATTTGAGCTTGGAGGTATGAGAGGTGTCTCGAACCGGTTCTGGGTGACTTTGGATTGGCAGCTAATGGTGCTACCCTTGAATTGTGGTGAAAAAAATAAAAAATAAAAAAAATGTTGAAAAACAAGAAAGGGAAAAAACTAAGCTATAAGGGACTCATAGTGGTTATATCAGGCATAGACTCTCTTGAGGAGGAGCCTGTTGCGCGGCTTCTTCAAGAGTCGACCGTCTGAGTCAACAAAGAGGTATGCCCCCTTGCTGAGACGAAGGTCATTGGCAAGGTGGGATGACAAAATCTGGTCTTTTATGGGAAGAACCGATTCCACACTATGGTTTAAAGGGAATGGGGTAAAACCGAAGGCGGTCTTACAGATCTCCTTGTCATTATGTAAGTGGTGCTGGGATAGATCAGGTGGATCTTCCACAGTCGACGAGACGGAAGGGAAAATGGTGCTAGAGATAATGTAAATGGTATTGGTTGTGGTTTTGGTGGCCTTGACCCCAGTCTTTGTTAGAGGAAGAGGGGCAGGCCTAGAGACAGGAGGAGTCTTTGATGAACCTGGAGGTAGGTGCAACATCATCTCAATTGGCTGGACATGAGTCAACACAACCTGGGGCCTTAGAGGTAAGGTAGCTGGTTCAAGGTACCACACAGAATATCCCAGTGTGAAATCCTGTAGATTGCGGGTTTCCAAGATAGACTTACTCACTATCTTGGATGGTAGGAAAAGGAAAAGGAAAAGGATCACGTTGATTGAGAATGAACCCAAATGTTTCCCTAGTAATTGAGTTTGAGGTTGCGACTGAGGTTGCGTCTGTGGTTGGGGAAACAACGGAAGAGACAGGTCTGATGGATCGTCAGTGATGGTGGAGACAAGAGGATTGGTAGAACTAGACATCATGTAGATGGACATGGTGTCTGAAGAAGGAGGTGGGGGGTGAACTTCTTCAATTAGAGTGATCTTAGATTCAAGGGAATGTTGTCGGAGGTTAGCCAGAGCCATTTGGAACTTGGGCAAGTCTTGGCAGTGGTGAGAATAGTGTCCATACAAATTGCAGAGGGCACAAGCATGGTTCGTTCTCAATGACTTGTTTTTTACTATTGGTGCAGTTGGGAGTTCAACCACGGGGATGTTTTTGTTTGTATCCATGGCATCTAAATGAACATGGATCATTGGGATTTCAGGGCAATTCTGATTTGGGTGGCCCTATTGCTCACAGACGGTGCAAGGTGGGACTTGTCGTGGCTTTGTAGTGGCTTTGGTGTTCTTCCCCCTAGCCCTTTTTGGGTGGGGCGGTGTGGGTGTGGGTGCATCGGTTGGATTTTGCGGACCGAGTGGAGGGTGAGACTCGATCGCAATGGGTTGCACCAGGGTTAAAAAAACCTGGGGCATTACTGGTTGAGCTAGTGGATCAAGATACCACACCAGAATTCCCAATGTAAAGTTGGGTAGGCTTAAGGTGGCCATTACCGGCTTTCTCATGACACCAGGTGGGGGAAAGAGGAAGGGAATCGTATGGACTGGAGATGAGCCCAGATAACTCCCTGCTGGTTGCATGTGGGGATGCAGTTGTGGTTGTGGCTGCGCGCAATGCTGCTACTGCGGGTGATGTTGCGGCTGCTGTTGGTGTTGCGGCTATAGATGATGTTGTGGTTGGGGTTGGGGTTGCGACTGCAGTGGTTGTTTGGGTGCAGCAGTGCTGGATGAGACCATGCATAAGTCCGTAGTCTCATTTTGTGTCAGAGGTAGTGACACAGAGGGGAAAGGATCCATCATGGTGGGATCGGCAAACAACCCAGGCCCCACATTCAACAATGGGGAGGCTGGTGTGTTGTCAACCATGGTGTTGGTTGCAGGGATGACATTAGCGTGTGTAGTCGTCCCTTGTGGCTCAATGGTGGTGATGGTAGGAATAACGTTGGTGGGTGTCGTTAACCCTTGTGGATCATGATAAGTGAGTTGATCAACCATCACAATATTCCATTCATGAGGGAACATCATGAGATGGAAGAGAGTTGATGCGAATGCTCTCATGACATACATATAACTCCTTCCAAGGAGAAGGTTATAGTCCAGTTGAGTGTTGACGACCTCTATGTTGATTAGCACTGTCTTCCCAGCTAATGTGATGGGGACATGGGGGAGGATTCCTTGGGCTTTAGTGGGATGTCCATCACAAGCCTGCAGAGTTGTGGAGCATGGTTACAGAATTGGTGATCCAAGTTTTTGCCAAACCAAGGTGGACATAACGCACGTGGATGTCCCCTCATCCACTATGCATTGGTGCACAACCAGGTTCTGGATAGACACCGATATTTGGAAGGCGATGGTGGATGGCATGCGTGGTTCTCTGTTCTCCATGTCGAATATGATCAACTTGGAGTCGGAGGGGTCTACTACCCGAAGGGTGGCTAGTAAGGTTTTCCGCTGCGTTTAGCACATTTTAAGTACCTCAAGAGCGGACATGGCAGTTGGCGTTTGGGCCAAATCATCCACAATGCTATAGCTGACTGCAGCTCTAGCTGTGGTGTTATTGGCAATCCTGTGTACGGGGGGGTGTGGGAATGGGGGTAACTGAAGAGGTAGGTTGACTATTTTGGATGTTGATGCCGCTAATGTGTCAGCGGGTTTGGTGTTGGCTCCATATTGATTCTGTCTAGTTTGTAAGTTGACCTCTTCAGTCGTCATGGCTAGCAGGTGGTGAACACCTGTTTCGGCCATGGTAGGTGCCCTTGGAGCATTGGGATTGGCCTAGGGAGGGGGAGCAGTTGCCACCAATACTTGGACTGGTAGTGGGTTTTGGAGCACCATAGGAGGAGGTCCTTATGGTGCCGAGTTTGGTTGGTCTTAGTTTGTGGTGTTGGCGGCCTATTGGGCCTCATTCTAAATGGCCTACTTAGTGCGAGCCATGAGGGGACACTTGAATGTGTAATTCCCATAGACTTCTTAGAGTGTGCACGGTTGGTTTGTGCACAACGAGGCGTTGCGTCTTGGTGCATTTTGTCGTGGGGGATTTTGGGCGGGTCGGTTTGCCGCGGCATTGTTGGGAGGGTTCAGTTGTTGAACGCCTCCCTACGGTTGGTTGTTTCCTTGGTTCTAGGGCCGATTATTTCTAGCTTTCCCTTGTTGTTTGTTGGGGGCAGGCTGGTTGGGACGGTTTTGTTGTGCAAACACTTGTCCCAATGGAGCGGGTGGAACGGGGGCGGGGGCTTGAACCGCTTGCACTAGTGGTGCATAGTAGATATGAGTGGGAGGCGGTGCCAAAAATGTGGGCATTTGCCCTGCATATTGCTATCTAGGCCAAGCCATGGCCTGAGCCTACTGTGGTGGCATAGGTTGTGTGTAGGAAGTTGTTGCTCTGGAATGGGACATCATTCTGGCGTAGTCCAGAGCTTGGTTTTGGTAAGCAACATTAGCAGTGTTGCTTGGTTGTGATGGAACTGTAGGTGGTGTCAGTCGGTGCTGTGGCTATTGGGAGACCGATCCTATGATGCCATCTGCAGCATGGGATGCCCCCGGTGCATCGCGGTAGGAGGTGCTTGCGCAGGGAGCATTTGGGATGACGGTGTACAGGTATCCAGACTAAGCATAGATGAGGTCAAACTGTTGAGCTTTCAGTATGGCCTCTTCTTCGGATTGGGGACGTTCGGATGTGACGTTCTTTGCTATGGGTGGGAGCAAGGTCTTAAGGAACCAATCTAAGAAGATCTTATCGTCAAGTTGGATTTTTTATAGGCTACGGCGTTGCCGCCACTCATGGATATGGTCAGTTATATGAGTGGTAGCGTTTTGACGATAGGAGAGCAGGATCTCCACCCCCTGGTCATATCTGATGGGGAGTTGGAAATACTGTAGGAACATGAAAGCTAGGGAGTTGAAATCAGGGTACTTGGCTTATGGTAGCTCAATGTACCATTTGGCTGCAACACCTGTGAGGGGGCGTTGGAATAGCCTCAGTTTGATGGAATCATCTATGATGCTGTTTGACGAGCACCATAGATGGAATGTCATAATGTGGTTTTGGAGACATTCCGCTGCCTTGCCTTCAAACTTGGGGATGTTTGATGGCAGCTTAGTTGGCATTGGAGGCCAAAAATCTTGATGGCGAATGGGGTCGTTTGTTAATCGAGCCAAATCAGGCAAGTTGAGACGAGACATGAAAGGCAGATTTGACCCCAAGTTGATATGAGATGGGGCTGCAATGGTGGTGGGGTTTGCAGGTGCATAATGCATCTGCACAGCTGGGGGTACTTATGGTGGCACCATTGCGGATGGGCCAATGCCCCCAAGTGTTGTGGGGGGTACAGTATGAGTGGTGGGGACATTTTTCCCATGTAAGATAGTAGGGGTAATGTAAGTGGATGGTCCACTGCCCCCCTGTGTGGTAGGAGGGGCAGTGTGTGTGGAAGGGCCATTGCAACTGGTCACTATAGGTGGTGGCAGCTGACTGATGACAGTTTGCATGACTGTGCTTGGGCCACCTGTAGGGTTGTTGGTGACAAGTTGTGGTGTGGACATGGGTCCACTTTCTAAGGTTATGCCGGAAAATGGATCCGAGTTGGCACCGACCATGGGGCTTAATGGTGCAGTATGGAGGTCTAGTTCAGACTGATATGGGTTTGAATTTGAATAAGAGGTTGTGTGGCCTTCTGATGGTGTGCAAGGTCATCGAGAGTAGGCTCGACGGTGTCGGTTCAACGTTCTGAATGGTGGTGGTTTGCCTCTTAGGTGTGAGGAAGAGCATGGGGGATCAATTGTGTTAGATGTTTATCAAACTGATGGGAATGATGTCTGGACCCCGGTTTCAGTGGATTCCTATTGGCTATAGGTGGTCACTCGGCCACCAATATTACCAGAAGACAGTGCTTGGCTTTTTCCTCACAGACGTTTCTACTCAATCGGAAGGGGTCGTTGCCCGTTTCGATTGGCAATTCCTCTCAGCGGCTAGCTACTTTAGGGTTTCCATGGTACTCCTCAAAATGAGTTTCTGGGCAGAGCCCAAGTACTTCCCACGGTTGAAGTAGTCAGGGACTTATGTCCTTAAAGACTGCAGATTTGATTGAACTTAGTGTAAATTGATAAATTTTAATGCTCTCTCAGCATCATGATCTGAGTTGGGTTGATTACTTGGTATGGTGTATCTGTTTTTCTATCTTTTTGGTATTTGGTAGCTGCAAATGGTTTATGAATTCATCATATTGTGGCATAGTTCATATCATTGTTGTGCATGCAATGAATAAATATTTTTTTGTAAACAAATACAATTTTTAACCCTAAATGTTTATGGCCTAACTAGATGACTACCTCACATTGATATTCCTCTCCAACCAAGAGAAGGTGATGGGCTCTCAATACAATGGGTCTAAGCCCATCTGTAGATCCACAGGTCACCTCCCGGATGCAAGGTTGGTCAACAGGGAGGACGCTTAGCGCCGTGAGAAGCCCTCCTTCTCTACCCCCTCTACCTTCCAAGTCATCCGGTTTTAATGGTTAAGAACAATGTTCAATGAAGGGCCTAGGAATATACGAGCTTTCCCTTCGTCATATCCCAGAATACCCCGAAGGGTGACGACTGGGTAGAGGAGGAAGGGTAAGCAAGACTTGATTTTAAGTCAATTTTAGTTAAGCTATGTTCATTTAATTAATCCATTAAAATTTAGTTTTAATTTACACTTTGTTTGTTGATGCAATTACAGGAAATTAAAATAGAAACTGAAATCAAACTTCTATGCTGGAAAAAGGCAGCTGAGCAGTGCTGACAGTCCCTATTAAACTGAAATTGAACCTCTGATTGAGAGACCGCACATTTCTGATCAAATTCGACAAGGGGGTCACAATTTTTTTTTAGAAACAGGCGACGGGGTCGCACAGATTTCGCAGACATTCGTGGTCTATGTTTTTGAGTGAAGTCGCACCTTTCGAGGGATTAAGCACGCCATGGGCGCGTCTGTTAGGCCATTAAGTGCACCCTCATCCCCTGTTCAGGCTTGATAAGTGCGACCTGCTTCGGATTTGGGGTTTTTTTGATCCCGAGTCAGATCCGGCCGACAGTAACTTGTACTATGGCCAAAATGACTCGGATTTGCCTAGCAGAGGCTTTGGCAACACTAAGAACTAGAATTAAACTAGATCTAAACTGGATTTGACATGAAATTTTGAAATCTAGGGCAAAACTTGAAATTTTAAAAATCTGGACCAAGGATCCTGTAAGATCGACCTGGTATGGTCACCAGTTCTGTAGCAGGGATTTCTCCTTGCTACAGGGGCAGGAATAGTTACCTTCCGTCTATAGGATGGAAGGATAGGTTCCTACTTGTGGAAATGCTGAAAAGAAAAGCGGGAATGAAACTAGACAGAAATAAAAGCAAAGATGGAGAACCCCTCTACAAATAAGGTTAGGGTTCTGCTTCCAATAACCTGCAAACAACTATAAGAAATAGACTACCTGCAAATAAACCATGGATTAGAAAGCAAAGAAATCATTA
Source organism: Pseudotsuga menziesii (assembly GCA_001517045.1). Taxonomy (NCBI): domain Eukaryota; kingdom Viridiplantae; phylum Streptophyta; class Pinopsida; order Pinales; family Pinaceae; genus Pseudotsuga; species Pseudotsuga menziesii. The sequence continues at coordinate 195,916 of LPNX010094956.1, forward strand.
AGGAAAAATAGAAAATAACAAGCTATACCTTCTCTTTGGGTGGAATGGGCCACCATGCCCTGGCTTGAAGAAGCACCTCTCTGTCTTGGATGGGGGAGCTATAGCTCAATGGAGATGGAGGAGAGGGAGTGTGGGTGGCTTTGAGAGACAAAGGGTCTCAAGGCATCCATGGGCAACATAACAGTATGCAAGGGAGAAGTGTTTTGAGAGTGACCCCCACCCTCCTTTTATATATATCTTTTTTGGGGTTTAAGGGTTTTAAGCCCTTGGTCCAAGATTTAGCCCCTTCCGCCCTAATTTTAGCTCCTTTTAGGGTTTTGGCCCCTTTTTGGGGGCTTTAGCTCCTAGGAGAGTATTTTAGGCTCCTTTTTGGGGGTTTTAAGCCCTTTTCTTCATCCTTAAGCACTTTTGAGGGTGTGGGGGTCTAATGGAGGGTCGTGAAGTGGTGTCCTTGGGTGGTGTAGGTCATGGAGAGCTTAGTGAGGGATTTTTTGGGTTAACACCCCCAAGCCATGGGAAGTTTCTCTACGTAACATAATTGGCGACTCCATTGGGGAGGTTCCTAGTTGTTTTTCATTGGGGTTTGGGTATACAATGTGCTTGAATTGATCTTTATTTCTCTGATTCTGTGTCGGGTCTGGAGGTATGTTTGCCCAGTAGTGTCCTGTAGGAGTAATTTGACCTTAGCTTATCATTTTTCCCTCTTTTTCTTCCCGTGTGTGAGTATTTGATTCACAGTCATGTATACACGTTGTTTTCTCCTGAATTCCTGGGTATGTATGTAGGTTTACTGTGAACAATCGTGTATGATTTTGTTTTGAGATTTATTTGGAGGATTGAGTGTTGCTGGGTGAGTTTTGATGATTTATGAGTCTTCTTGGGTGCTGTTGGTGTCTATATACAACCTTTGTTTCTAACCAGAGACCCTTTTTTATTTGTTTATAATTAGATTTTGTTCTTGTCATTCATTTCTTCCTTTTTTGTTTTGGGATAAGTGCATTATATTTCTTTTATCTTGGTGCCTTGATTGGATACTGTTTGTAAGTGGTTGTAGGGTATGCGAGTGGTAGAGTCTGTTTGCTGCTTTTACATCCCATTTATTTCAAAAAATACAAAAATATTTTGCTTTTGCATACTTATGCATTTTAGCATTTTGCACTTGCATGGTACTTGCATTAGGTTTGCTTACTAAAATTATAGTTAGGTTTTCATTTAGGAATGATTGAATTTTTGATTTGAAGGAAAAACATGCATCTCATGTAGTGGCATACCCCATTTTTCATTCGACAAAATTGCACTTGGCATTGTTTGTTAGGTGTGCACATTTATTTCACTGCTGAGTCATAATATCATTAGTTGCATGACCATTTCCCTTTGAGTAATCATAGCCATTAAAATAAACGCTTAATTAAAATAATTTACACATTTTCATTTTATATGGTTCATCAACAAGATTAGGTTTTAGAGTCTTGGAATAGTTCATTGTGAGTCAATTCTCCAAGACTACTAAACAAAACAAGTAGGTGTCTGTCTAGGTGAGAGAGAGAAATCCTTGGTATAATTAGTGTTTCTCAGGAGGCTCCTCTTACACAGAAGTTAAGCACGAGGCAATGTACACGATTGTAATTGGGATAGCCCTTGGTCACTTTCTATGAGCGCTGGAGATATTTCTAGGATTGTATTCATATATGGGGGATTTTGAGGTATTGGTTGGTGCTTTCGAGCTTCGGGCTTTTCTACCTCGCCCATACGGTTGATCCTGCCTGCGACTGTTTTCCTGAGCATTGGTTATATTGGGGTGACCTTAGTTTTTTTACCTAGGTATCACAGGGGGTACTTGCAAAGGTTATTCTGTAGGCGTTGAAGCTGAGGGCCACTATAATTGGTTACGTACCTATGCTTGTAGTGTATGGGAGTCTCAATCCTCTCCTAGGTAAGACATACCTGCTTCATTCAAGAGCTCACATATACTCCCCTTGGTTTGCTTGTATTTTGGTTGTAGATTTTCTTAGGAGTGTGCTCTGTGTACGCTAGATTGCTTAGGGTTATGTAGTTAGATTGAGTCTTTTTCTTTTTGTTGAGTCATAGTGGATTCGGGTGCGATGCTTCGTCGTTCTCATCATTTAGCAGGTATTCCACCTTCTACGTCTCCTCCTTCTTTAGGAGAGAGGACCAAACAGTCCAGGCGGACTGATACTCACTTTGATTCACGCACAGATCTCACCATGAGTCACCATGAGTCTGAGATTCCAGAGATTCCTTCTTCTCCACCTCCCGCGTGGGAGGTTGAAACTTTGAGTACATATGGGACTCCTGTAGGGTCCGACCACCCTATGGCTGGGACATCATATGATGGTTTATCACAATCTCTAGACTACATAAACGCAAACCACTGGTATTGGTCACATAATCCGAGCGGTGAGACTCACCATGCACCCACTAGCATTAGCACATTTAGGTATGGCATGCCAGACCTTCCGAGACCGGTCCGAAACCCAATGTCGGATCAGGTATTGACCCTAGTGCTACACTTGGGGGCACTTCCATTCCTTTCCAAGCAGAGAGGTGTGGTAGTAGTAGTCATATTGCACATTCCATCCCTGCGGTGGGAGTACCTTCACACACATGTCCTAGTTCTAGTATTGTTGTTCTTGTTCATGGAACTGACCCTATACATGTGAATATTGGGGGCATAAGTTACATCCCTACCCATGTTCCATCGTCTTCAACACCGGCTCCTTCAAATGCATTTTTGACGACACATCCTCCTCCTAATTCTCATGGTCCTTTAGGCCAGAGTACTACTATTAGCCATGCTCATCCCGCATTTGCTCACACCATAGTGTCACAAGGCTATCTTCCTTCTTATGTGTCAGCACAGTATGTACCATCTTATGGAGCATATTAGGGACAAAATTATACACCTTATGGGTCCGGGTATCAACCTGCTTATCAGTTTCCTAACTATGGCTTCGTAGCACCCCTAGCCTTAAGGTACTCCAAACTACAATATGTCCATGCAGCCCTATATGGGTCAAATGGGAGGAGGTTACTATCCCATTGGATAATTACATGCTGTTTATAACAATCAAACCTATGTGAACCAACCTTTTCAAGGAGCACGGAACCAAATGGCTTCACCTAGGCTCCCTTTCCTTGCGACGTTAAATTTACCTAACTTGTCGAGATTGACAAATGATTTGGTATCTCATGACCTAGCATGGTCGATCATTCCCACCAAGCTTCCTTTGGACATTCCAAAGTTTGAGGGTAAGACTATTGAAGATCCTGGTGAGCATGTTACGACCTTCCACCTATGGTGCTCTTCGAACTCATTAAATCACGATTCTGTTCGTTTAATACTATTTCAACCCACCCTCATGGGGCCTGCGACGAAGTGGTATATAGAGTTTCCTAGGGGGACTTATACATCGTTTAATGACTTAGAAATGACCTTCCTCAATCACTTTCATCTACCCGTGCATTATGATGCTGATACTGAAATCTTGTTGACATTTCGGCAGGGAAAATCCACCCACATATCTAATCACATTCAAGAGTGGCATAGATGAAAGAGATTGAATAAGGACTTTATTCTACCAGAGATTATTTTGGAGTGGTTCCTCAAGTCTTTATTACCTTATATAGCGAAGGATGTTTCCACATCCGTAGTGCAGAATGAGGAACAAGCTATCTTTAGATCTCAGTAGTTAGATTTGATTTATGCTCAATCTCAACTCTTGTATGAGATCATACCAAACGCAACTAGATCCAATTTTGACCCTAAGTTCAAACCTGGGCCACATGTCAATGGCATTGTTGGATCCTCAAGTGCTAACCCTGCAGATTCGGTTACAAACCAAATGAATAACTTGTCTATTAACTAGCCTACATTGGGACAAGATACGACTTTGTCTCATCCGACCCAAATGACGGATGTACTTTCAGTGCAATCGTTGAACTAGAAAGGTAACCAACAACTTGGACGTAATAAGAAGAAAGGTAAAAACAATCGAAAGGGTGGGAATAGGAATGAAAATGCTAATAATGACAAGAAAAACAATAATGTTGGGGGGGAAAAGAAACCTAAACATACGGTCAAGTTTCCTTGCAAGCTTTGCGGGGATGATTACCCCACTCACTTGTTCCCTCAGATAGAAGATGCCTCAAAGTTCATCGCACAGAGCCCAATTGTGTTGACGAATCCTTTATCGCAAAACCAAAATATGAACTCAAGGACCATGGACCCTGGTAGTCCTTTGGGTGGGACTCAAAAGCAGCCGGACACCATTAGTGTCCATGGTTGCATCAACATGATGTCTGTCGAAAATATTGTCACACGTTCTAAGGATTATGGTATGTCGCAACCTGACCTAGGGAAAGAACCTAGTCCACCTGAGAGCTCTTTGTGTATTGAGAAACCTAGTGATAAGCCTAAAGATCTACATCAAATTCCTAAGGGAATGTCAAAGCGTTTGGGGCACAATCCTAATTCCTGAGCCACCCATAACTATTCCATTGTCGAGGATTTGTGCCAGAATCCTTGTGCGATGTCTACTTTAGAAGTTCTTCGAACTTGTCCTTCGCAAAGGAAAGCCTTGTTGTCTGCTCTTGGGGTGGCTGATGGAAGCTCTCCTTTAGTGATTAAATTTGAAACTCATGGATTCCAGCCTCACTTGCCTTACTATGTGTCCCTTTTGGTTCATGTAGAGTGTGTAAACAACACCATCAAGCACACAATGATTGATGAAGGCGTTGCAGCTTCCGTGATGTGTTTAGCATATTGGAAGTGTTTGGGTTATCCTACATTGTCTAAGTTGGGCACTATGTTGACAGCGTTTGATGGAAGATATTTTTGGCCACATGGTATACTTCCTTCCCTTGAGGTCCAATTGGGAGGGAATATTGTTGCGATCGAGGTTGAGGTGGTTGATGCGCCCCTTGACTATAATCTTTTACCGGGTAGAAACTAGATTTATAACATGCAAGCAGTCACATCATCCCTATTCCAGGTTGTTTGTTTTCCTTTGAATGGGAATATTGATACGGTCGATCAAAGATATTTTGATAATTATGGTTCAAAATCATCACCGGGAGCTTCTATCCCGGTTATCGATCATTCTCAATCGACAACTGAGAAATTTAGGGTGGGAATGTATCCTTCATTGATGGGAACTTTTAATTGTGCCGTGCCTGTTCTTATAATCGATTCTAGTATTGGTAAGGCTTCCACATCGTTGAGTTCGGTTCCTTTTTGCACTTCGCATATGGAGGATCCTTGGACTCTCCCTTCTCTGAGTACTTCAGGTGAAGATCTTATACTTGCCGAGATGAACATGCCGTTGTCTACAACATTGGTGGCTTATCAAGCTAATCTTGGTCTTGTTGTAGAGTCTAGTCCTTCCTCTTCATGAATAGAGGAGGAGGACCCTTATGCACTGCCTTCTTGGGTGGTTGTGTCATCTCACTCGCACAAGGCATGACTGCCTTGATGACATTTTTCCAATGGACGAAGCTATTCTCGAGGCTATGTCTAGGTTAGAAAAAACTTAGGGAGAGTTACATCATAGATCTTATTTTCTTCCTAAGATTGGTGATATAGAATGTGATGACTATAGCGCGATATTTAGCGAGAAAATTGGTAGGCCCGTGGTCCCATTAGGTTCTCTTAGCAATTATGTTGAAGGGAACATGGCCAACTTGTCACCAACTATACTTATCAATATTTCTCGCATTCCTGGCAAGGTTGAAAACGTGTACATCGGGGCGGGTTGTTCCCCCGATGAGATTAGAGAATACACCAAGCTCTTTAAATACTTTCGATATGTGTTCGCTTGGTCCTATGAGGAAATGCTGGGAATCAACCCTCACATTGTCGAACATGAAATTAAAACCTATCCGAATGCTAGACTTGTTTGACAATGTTTGCGTGCGATGAATCCTAGGAAAGCACACGCTACTAAGGCAGAGATAGAGAAGTTGCTCAAAGCTAGTTTCATCTATCCCATTCCGTTGATGGAGTGGGTGTCAAATCCTATTCCGATGGATAAGAAGCAGGGAATGATCCATGTATGCACTAATTTTAGAGACTTGAATCTAGCCTATTCTAAGGATGACTTCCCCACACCATTTATTGCTAAGATTTTGGATGAGTGTACGGAGAGCAAGGTTTTCTCCTTTATGGATGGATTTTCAGGATATAATCAGATCCATATTAAACCTAAGGACCAACATAAGACTGCTTTCATTTGTCCTTGGGGTACGTTTGCATACCAAAAGATGCCCTTCAGCCTTAAAAACGTCAGAGCCATGTTTCAACAGGCTATGACCTACACTTTTCACGATCTTAAAAAGATTTTCGAATTTTATTTGGATGAATTAGCTGCTCACTCTCGGATGAGGGTGCGTCATCCTTATCATTTGATTTTGGTTTTTGAAAGATGCTTCCATTATCAAATTTGGTTAAATCCTCATAAGTGCATCTTTTGCATGAAGGTTGGTTGCTTACTAGGGTTCATTGTTTCCAAAGAGGGTATAAGGGTTGACGCTTTGAAGGTTGAGGCAATACTTCAATTGTCCCCTCCACGTAATATTAGACATCTTCAATGTTTGCAAGGAATGGAAAACTTCTTGTGAATATTCGTGGTCAATTTTTCTAGTTTGACTAAAGGCTTCATGCGTTTGTTGAAGAAAGACACACCGTTTATCTGGGATGAAGGAGCCCAGGAGTCTTTCGATGCTTTGAAGAGAGCCTTGGCATCGGCCCCTGTGCTTAGTCCACCTGACTATAGTCGTGAATGTTTGATATATGTGGCCGTGTCTCAAGAGACAATTGGTATGGTCTTGGTTCAAGAGGATGAGGAGCTTCATGAGGATGTCATCTATTATCTTAGCTGAAACCTTATTGATGCGGAGCTTCGTTATACCCATGTCGAGAAGTTCGCCTTACCTACTGTCCATGTGGTCCAACGTTTGAGGCATTATATCCTTCACCAAAATTTTGTTATTACTCACATTAATTCATTTCATTTCGTCCTCACCAAAAGGATGATAGGGGGAAAGTACAATAAATGGATTGTGATATTGCAAGAATTTTACCTTGAGTTTGTTTCGGAAAAATCGAAGAAGTCATTAATTTTTGCTGAGCTCATATCTAATTTTCCTAGTTTGGATGAGGGAGAGGTTCACGAGGACTCTTTCATTGATGAGCATATTTTTCTCATTTTGACTGCGGACCCATGGTATGGGGACATTATTGTCTATTTTCATATCTTGAAGGTTCCTTCTCACCTCTCACGAGATGAGCATCGATGACTACGTCATGTAGCAAATAATTACCTCATTATGGATAACACTTTGTATCGTTGTGGGGTTGATTCCACTTTGCATGCTTAACTCACAAAGAGGCCGAGGTTGTGCTGAATGATTGCCATAGAGGGGCATGTGGTGGTCATTTATCTGGGCTTTCTACTGCTCAAAATATTTTGAGAGTAGGGTATTTTTGGCCTTCCATCTTTAAATATTGTATTAATGTAGTCAAATGGTACCACCCTTTCTAGGTGTTTGCATGGAACATGCGCTCACATCCTACCCCTTTTGCATACGATTATCACCGTCGGTCCCTTCACCAAGTGGGGAGTCGATTTTATGGATTGTAACCCAGATTCGGCTAGGGGGCACCATCACATTATAGTGGCTGTTGACTATTTCATGAAATGGGAAGAGGCTATGCCCATTATTAAAGCCGACGGTGAGATAGCCTTACATTTCATATTCAATCATATTATCACCCGGTTTGGTATCCCGAGGGAGCTTGTCACTAACCATGGCAGGCACTTTCAAAAAAAGATGATGGATGAGTTTTCTTTAAAGTTAGGGTATAAGCAAGAGCATTCCTCTTCTTACTATCCTCAAGCGAATGGACAGGTTGAAGTAGTGAACAAGTCACTTAAGTCCATTCTCCAACGAACCATCGCACAAAGCAAGACCAATTGGCATATCATGTTATATCTTGATTTGTGGGCTTATTGAACCGCAGTCAAGACTGCCACCGGTTTTTCTTCATATCAGCTTGTGCATGGGGTGGAGTCGATCTTACCGGTTGAGTGTGAAATCCCTTCTTTGAAGCTAGCTGTAGAGCTTTTACTAGAGACTTCCACATTGGAAGAGTGTTTGGTCCACTTAGAGCAACTTCATGAGCAACGTCGAGATGCTTTAGTGGCGCTTGAGATTAATAAGTGTCGTGTTAAGGTCCAGTACGATAATTCTATCCATCCTAGGAGGTTTAGTGAAGGTGACTTGTTTCTTTTGTGGGACCAAGCTAGGAAACCCTTGGGGGCAAGAAATTTTAACCCTATGTGGCATGGGACTTATGTGATCAAGCAAGTATTAGAGAAAGGTTCCTACGAGTTAGTCGATTATGAAGGGATAGCCTTGGAAAGCCTAGAAATGGGCTCTATCTTAAGAAGTACTATGCATGATTCTCAGCCGAGGATGATTTGTTGTATATTATTGTGCATTTGCATAGCTTAGTTTTGGTCTTCTTGTGGTGATTGAGTTCATTGACTTGCTTCCATTTGTTGTGGCAGATGTCGACAGAGTCTTCGGTTTATGTAGGATTCACTAATGGTGCTAGCCACCACACTCAAAGCTCAACTTCGGTTGCTTGGGTGATTTATACTCCTACGGGTCAAGTGTTGTCTTCAGGAGGTGTTTGTCTACGGCCTTCATCAAACAATATTTCTGAGTATAGTGCTGCCATTGAGTTGTTGCATGATTCCATCTCACATGGTATTCACTCTCTTGAGGTATGTCTTGATTCATAGTTAGTGGTCTCACAGTTGAATGGCTTGTATCATGTTAGTGATCCGACTTTGTTACGAAGGTTCTTGCATGTAAGGTTGCTAGAACGACAATTTTAGAACATAACATACATCCATATTACAAGAAATTTTAATCAAGTTGCTAATTCATATACAAATTATGTACTAGATTGGAATTTTTTTCACAAATGATAAAGCATTCACAAACACATTTACACATGTAAATAAAATAATAACCGAACATCATAAGTATTTTTCATTAAAATATAAGTCTAAAAAGGTGGTGTCATAATACATAATGTCATATACAAAAATGGGGCTTCCGAGCCACCAAAATATACTACACGGCCATACAACAAAAAGTACACCCAGGTCTCTAATCCCAGGGAGGAGGAGGGTGTTGATCATGATAGCACACTATGGCTCTAGCTAGACAACGGAATAAGCAAAACCATGCTTGTGGTACTCCCACCACTTGGGAACTCTATGTGTCGATCTAACAAAGTTCATGTGAATTCTTTGGAGCATACGCTCCGCATCCACACCCATGATCTCTTCTCCTCTTCCCCTTCATCGATGACGAGGGAAACCATCTGGCCATCTAGATCCCACGTCTGCATATACATGACCAAGTATTAATATATGTCATCACACCAAAAACATGTCTTTTTGATTTCATATATCAAAAAACAGAAAAACATTTAATAATCCAAAAAACAATTTTGAGTCGGGATCGTTACTTATCTCCCCATATACAGAGCCTGGTGGAATGGGCATATCAGGGTCTCCATAGAATTCTATCCCCTCGTAGGAGTAGTCGTCTACGGTAATGATTTTCTTGCGCCACCAAAGAAAGAAGTATGTTGGGTAGGGGTTGGCCACTCACTGCCTCCTATTCTCCACATGACATTGGCCCAACGTAGCTAAGCGGGATCTCGAGCACCATGTGGGGCAATCTCAACTCTTGGGACTAGCCCTGACACACGCTCAAAAAAGAAAGCATTCAAGATGCTACCAAAACCGAAGTTCCTCACCCTTCCCATCTAGCAGTTTGTGAGATGATGCATCATGTTGCTTAGCAGTGAGGTACTACAATCATAAATGGTAGGCTTCATACACTCCACCGCATAGAACATCAATTACCTAAAATCCTGGTGGAGGGATGCCAACCCCGCTATCCTACCAAGTGCCAACAGTATGGCCTTTAGCCCTAGGTTCTGGATTGATTTCATTGGGATTTGGATCCCAATATTTTCATATCTGGGAGGCAATAAACAACAATGTATTCCTCTATGGTGAGACCACCTCCTATCCCACGAGCTCGTAGGTTCACCACCTACCCTCTGCGAGAAAATCCTGTAATGAAATAGATATCCTCAACCTCAAGGTTGAGGGGCATCCCGTCTAGCTGGAATGTCTCTGAGTCAGGATCCCAATAGTCTACTAGCATTTGGAGTAGCCTTGGTTTTTCCCTCAAGCTACTAAGGTGCTAGAACTTATATAAACCACAAGCCCTCAAATCTTGTTGAGCCAATAGATAAGCTTGCACGTCCCTGTTAATGTCTTCATACTCACATTCTCTCCACTCAAGAACCATCATGCACAAGAATTTCAAAGTTTAATTAGTTTTTGACCTTGAATTTTCTATTTATGGCCCTATATGCAACTGTGTTTAAAAAAGCTATGTACATACGTCGGTATCACGATTTTTTCCGCGTATGTCGAGCCCTATACGCGGAAAAACAAATGTCTTCTACGTGGGCCAAAACCGCCTATTTTGGGATGGACCAAATTAAAAAATTAACCATGAAAATTAAAAATAAAAGCACGAAAATGAAAGAGTGGGGTATGATGATCTACCTGAACTAGACGGTGTGTGATTTCGTGGACCGATGCTCCCGGAATCAACTTCTCAAGTTTTTGGTCCAAAAACACTATGTTGGGTAAATTTTCAAATGGTATGGAAAAAATATTTTTTTTTCACTATTTTATAGAATTTGTTTTTGAAATTTTTACCCACTTTTCTATAGTTTGGACCATTTTGACCATTTTTGGACCGTTTGGCCTAATATTGTGTTGTAGGGGCTCGATTTGAGCATGTTTTGACCGAGTCTTTGATCCGTTCGTGCTTATCACAGGTATAATGTATGAACTGGTATATAGGTTAGGATTTCACATCCATTTGCATTTTGCATGGCCTTATGACCATTTCATCTTAACCTTAGGTACGAACCTATTCCATGATATCACAGAACCTTCATGCTGCTGTTAGAAGTGATATTGTGTGAATGGTAGAGCTTTCCTGTACATGGGTTCCCTAGTTAGACGCTATTTTTCATTTGCTACCCATGTTGAGATTCCTCGTTTAGGTTGTGGGAATCCCTTTTTAGTCCCGATATGTCCTTGAGCAAGAGCTTCATACTCCTCTTGAACTTTATGCTGGCTATTCCCCATAGGGACTCCGTTGTATATATCAAGTTGTAATTGCATTTCATGATTTTTTCTTGCATGATTGAGGTTTACGCCGGCTCCCTTCTTCACAGTTATAAGCCATGTAGTCTGAGCTTGTCTCATGTCTAGACAAGCAGAGCCTTTTACATATCCTTTGCAGCTTGATCACCCCTTTATTGGGAGGAGACCTTCCCCTGAGTGTCGTTATCTTGCACATACTTCCTTGCATTGAGAATAGGGATGTTCCACTGATCAAAACTAGTTTGCTTGCTCCTAACACTTGTCTCCTCCTAGCTATGTTCTATACAACACTTTTATTATTTTTCAAGCTTTTCAAAATATCTGAAAAATTCCAAAAAAATAAAAAAACATAAAAATTAGTACAAGAAATGATATTATCTTTGGTAGCAGTTGAGTCGTGTTTCCTTCGAACAGAGCACTATATATCACACCTGTTAGTTGGGTTATTCGTTTGACTTTAGGAGTTGTACTCGTTACTTTGAGTTTATCTCCACCAACTGGTTATGCTTCCAGTCCCCATGGAGCCTCTGTTGATGCCTTGTGTGTCACAGAGATGTCCCAGTTTGCATATCGATTCCATGCTACCTACCTTTAGTCACCATTCACCTTATTCTCTTATTTGAAGTAAGTTGAAGCCTAAGTCGGCCATTCCTCAATTATCTTGACTTTTCATGTCAGTCATTCCCGGTACAATTACTGGTTCATGCACATTTTGTTTGAGTTCTTCCACATTATACAGCGTTGCTGAGTACCTCATGGTTGTTGATGGGGGATTCCTTAATGCCCTCCTTCCAGTGGATTCCATTCCATTGAATTCATATCATTTATTCTGGAATAGGAGCCTAGAGTCCTTTGAGTGCCTTGAGACTTATAGTCATCAGTGGTAGGTTCTCTCACCATCGACAGTTTTGGGAATACATCAATGTCCCCTGATCAATGGATTCTTTCAAGTGTTTGACCTCAACACATCTATTCACACTTATTAGATTGCACTTTGTACCTTGATTCCCATTTTCATTATCGTTGGCTTATCTCGCGTTTGTTAACGATATGCATCAATGACCGGTAATTAGACAATGGACTACTATGTTCGACCTCAACACATCTATTCGCATAGTAGGACATGTACTTGTAGTGGTTCATGTAGAAGACCTTCCAGCTTGGTGGCATTCCATGAAATGGTACCCCCAAGCCATATGAAGTTTCTCTCTGTAACAACCCATGGGAGCTTATTGCAATGAATAGTAGACTTCTAGGGAATAATTGTGGGAAGAAACTAACAACACAAGGTTGAGGCCCATTCTATGTTTTTGAGTCTCTTCCTTATGAACAAAGAGGATATTAGAGTGAGTCACTCCCAAATAGTAGATTGTTGGTCAAGAGTTAAGTTTTCCAAAATCAAGGATCAAGCAAGAAAATATTTCTGAAATTCAATGTAAAACAATACAATGCCAAAGTGAAAATCAAGGATCAAGAAAAAAAATATTTCTTTAATTCATTGTAAAATAGTACAATGTATCACTATAGTACACTGCCAAAGTGAAAATGTATCACAAGAGTACAATAAAATTATGTAATTTCCGTGGAAAATAAAAACCATACCTCAATATCCTTCATGTCTAGCATGTCCTGAAAACATTGACCTACAATAACCATTAAAGTACTAAAAACAACAACAATAATAACAACAGCAATATATATAATAATAGAAATATATATAAGATCTCAACCAATTATAAACTCAACATTAGATATTAGGGAAGGCCTCCCCTATGCTAAAAAAAATGTTTCTAAATGGACTTCAACCTCTTAGCGTTAGGTTACTTGCACGGAACTCAACTAAACCAACATACTTGTGAAAGGGTAGAACCCAGAAATGGAAAAGACCCTAAAATAGATCATCTAACTCTCACAAATAAAAAACAATAGCAGCACAAAACTACGACCAACTCACAATAAAAAACGAAAACAAAGTACTCCAAGAAAGTCATATAAGGTAGTGCTATGGTGGATGACGCCTAAGGATGGCTCTTAAGGTCAACAAAAGGGTGGATATCAATCCTAAGGAATCACACTAGTCATCAATATTTAAGGGTTGTATAGCTCAACATTACCATGCAAGGGTTAATCATGAGTCACCACAAGGCTAAACATCACATACAAGTAAACATGCAATTCAACGTAACATAATAAGGCAACATGACACCATACTAGGTTGATGCACATCAAGTCAATGTGAGGGTAGGTTACCCGACCTTCTCAACTGTATGTGGTCATACATCTCATGTGTCTCATGCAAAGAGTGGAAGCTCATAATCATCATCATTGGATAAGGAAGCTCATGTGGTCATCTCATCTTCCTCAGGTTAGCACAGTAAGGGGTGGCCATCCCCTTGAGGATAACCTTAGTCCTCAGAAGATGCCACACATATTCAAAAATAAACTATTCAACAAAGTGAACAAACATTTCGCATATAAATATTTAAAAGAAAAAATATAGGTATATTAATTGTTTTAATAAGCACAGTACTATCAAATAGAGAGATGCAATACTCATTAAAGTACTGAAAAGAAAAACAGTAATAACATTAGCAATATATATCAGATCTAAGTTGTTAATGAAATACAACAATGCTGAAATAAAAATAACATGAATATATTATATCTAAATCAATTATAAACGATATGGTCATCTCATCTTCCTCAGGTTAACTCAGGAAAGGGTGGGCAACCCCTTGAGGATAACCATAGTCCTCGAAATATGTCACACATATTCAGAAATATGAACTAAGTAATAAAATTCACATTATAAACATCAATTCTAAAATATGACCATGCACTGACTAAATCAAGATACTTGTAACAAAACTCTAAATATTTCATGTATTTACTCAGTCAAATACAAATCTTAAATGTATACAACTACCTTTTTTTTGGTTTTGTTTTTTTGTTAAGAAATTCCAAGATGGGGACATCATCTTCATTGTGGTGACCCCTTGTATTTGTTGTGCCCTCTCTTTCTATTGATTGTGTGGGAATGCTCTCCCGTACCATACTTCTGGCATGTCTATTAGCAGGGCACGAAGGTCATTGGAGAGGGGCATCATCTGCAAAAACCAAGTCATTTATATAGATATAATAAATGCATAGTTATTATTGAGATACATATTTCATTATTTCCAATATCATTACATTGGTATTTACCTATTGGTTGACTTGCTGAGACAACTGGAGTGTTCATTGGTTCTGCCATTTGTTCCTCTTCCAGTTGAGCATGAGAAGGTACATGCTCTGCCATTCACAAAAGAAACTTTATTAGTATATGCCATCAATTATATATTAAAATCATATTAAATACTTATGCTTTATAGAATACATACTTGAATGGTTAGGATGCTCGACACTATCATGAGGAAGCTCCCCACCTTCATGTGGTACCTGTTCGGTACTACTACCCTCGCTGCTTTTGTTTCTCTCACCCGAAAACAAAAAAAGACATTTATTTTTTTATGTAATCACTCATGAATATATTACACAAGTACATTATAATGATGGACGGATTGGTTTTATTTACCCCTGTCTGCGTCAATGGGGAAATTGGGGTTTTCCCCAATATTTTTCGACGTTCCATCACATGTTGAAAACCGTACTTGAAGCCAAGCCTTAAGTCTTCTTTAGTGGATTCCTCTTGAAAAGTATTTCCCTGCAATGCATAACACCATGAAAATTGCTTGTGATAAATCAATTATTTTTTCACTACATTTAGAAATTTTTTTGCTACAAATAATGATCATTTGATTCTTACAATTCGTGCTCTTAGTTTCTGATATCCATCCTAGCACAGTTTTTGCTGCCCATGTTTTTCTACTCTTTCCTTTGTCGCTTTAGAGGTGTCAGGGAGCCTATTAAAGGTTTTAAATATGTTAGATATCACAACTTAAATATATTTAAAAGTAAAAAACAAAATTGAACATTTTAATTGAAAAAATGATGTGTTATACCTTCTTGAGCCGAGTGGATGAGTATTTCCTTGTTTTCTCAATGCCTTCTCCTTTGCATAATCCATGAGCGCCTTCCACTCCTTCTCTGAAACCATTGGAGGACACTCATACTTAGGGTTAATGTGCAAATTGTCCCTATAATTTTCCCTGACATATTTCAAATTTACGCCAACTGTTGCAGTGACACCTTTTTTGTTGAAGGTATCACAAAAAAATATGACCCTGTGGTTTCTCAGATCATGTACGAATGGTGGGTCCAAAAATCCCGAATGCCTTCTCATGTAGGTTCTTATAAAAAACATTATTTCCTGCAAAAGCAATATGATCATTAATTAAAAATAATTCGAGGTGTGTGGCTTTGAATTACATGAAGAGAACACAGAATTAATTAAATAATGCCTGCAATCTTTGGTATATGATTGGAACACAATCATGGTCCACCAAGAAGGTAATGGGAAATTATCCCTTGCTAACCACACGTACTGCTCCAGGATAGAAACTTTCACATTCATCGCTACTTTCCTCTTTAACATCATGTGAAGTAGTAGTGGGTGAAGGGCCTTGCTGATCTTCGACATCCGGTGAGGTCGTAGAATATAAAGGGGATTGTTGGTCAGGATTATCAAATATCCTCATTGATACGGTATATTGAAGATATGTTGAACCATCGTTACTACCAATACCGCCCTCTACAACCTGTACGTGATGCACATGTGTTATCTCCAAAAACGCCTACAAAAAGAAAACTTTACTTGATTAGATTTTATAAAAAAAAGGAACTAAAATAACATAAATTAATATATTTCCTAGTTCGTAAAATATTTCAAAGATGCCACTTACCCTGTACTATTCTATTGTTTGCCTCAAGTCATCAATTCATGCTTTGATTTATTCAGTCTTGGGTCTGATTACAATCAGCCTAAGAAGTTCTTAGTTGTACTTTTTCAAAGCCTTCTTCACAGTTTCCACTGGGCCAGTTAAATAAAATATATCTTCCTCAGCGACCACCTCGTCATCTTGATGTGGTGTGGTCTACAAACATTAATCAATAAAAGTAGTTAATTTATTTTTATCATTACAAAAATTGACGTAAAAAATATAACATGCATATAATGAGAAATATAATTACTTTAATCATGTTTAGGTACTATTATGCTATATTCATTGACCTGATGTGACACCATTGGTGACTTCCCATAGTTGGCCTGCCAAAATACAAGAAGCAAGACATATTCATATTGAAAAGTAAAAATTGAACCATGTCTAATAAACGTGATTAATGAAGAAAAACTTTAGTGTTAATATGACAACCATGTATACCTGACCAGAAGATGCAGGTGTGTTCTGAGTACCCCCCCACAACAATACAATAAGCATGATATCATCTTGAAATATTGAGCTCATAAGCATAAAAAAGGTCAAATGTTAAAAACTATAATATAATCATGAATTGTGGTTACTATTACATTTATGCTATTAGGTACTATTATGCTAACATTTACCTGATGCAACACCATTGGTGACTTCCCACGGTCATCCCGCCACAACACAGGAAGAAATACATATTCATGTAAAAATTGAACCATGTCTAATAAATGTGATTAATGAAGAAAAAATTTAGTGTTAATACGACAATCACATTTACCTGACTGAAAGCTACATGTGTGTTCTAATTACCCCCCTACCACAATATAATAATCATGATATAATATTGAAATATTGAGATCATAAGCATGAAAAAGGTAAAATGTTAACAATTGTACTATAATCATGAATTGTGGTTACTATTGCATTGATGTTTATCAAATCAGATCTACTTGCTTGTGGCATCTGGCCACGATCACCCTGCCACAATACAAGAATCAAGTAATATTAATAATGAAAAGTATACATGATTTCCTTCACACCCCTCAAATATGCCATTGGGTAGATTATGTGGCGTCCCTTGCCATGTATTGTTTATAAACCCTGCGGTATTTCTGGAAGCTTTTGGCCTTCCATCAATATACATAGTAGCTCCTTTGTTCAGATTGTTGTCTAATAGTTTTATATAATTTGCTGCAACTCCGTATCTCTACATACTTTGCGTATATCAGACCAACAATAACTAGTCATTGTATTTGCATCCTGGTCCGACATACCCCATAAATTCAGTTTTAGTGCCATATTTTACCATTATCCCATCCATGGAAAATATCCCTAATCCATGTAAAGATGATGGAGCAATGCGATAAATCCTCCCATTGAGGAAGAAATCCATGTCCACTTGGGGTAGCTCCTTGGGTAGCCATCGTTTGACAAGATGTCTATACCTCAAGGGCAACTCAATGTCACATATGCTCTCATTATCATAATCACATGATCCTCCATGTGTCTATGAAATTTTCTCCTTACCTTTTCACCTCTAGTTGATCTTTACCTTTTAGATCTTGTAATAGACATCTCGCTTTCAAACTCTTCTAGTCTATCTTCCTCACTTGAGGAAGATAGATCCGAAAAGTACCTATTTAGTGGTACATATGAATATTTAGAGTTGGTTCTATTATTATTTGGAACTGAATGGTTGACATACATGTCTTAAAATGACTTTCCAAACTGAATGAATACCTTGATATGTCTAAAGGAACTTCATATGAATATTCCTTGGAGTCAAAAGAGGACATGCCTAAACAAGAAAATATAGGGAACCATTATCCCTCAACTATAACCTATAGTAAAAATCTTCTTGGAAGAACCAATACTACAAAAGATACTGGATGAATGAAAATGAATAGGATACTTGTTGGGAGAGAGAATTTTTTTTGTTTGGGCTTGCATCTAGTAGAGGAGTCGATTTCCTTATCACAAAGAAGCTGCTAAAAATATGTGGTTTTGTTCTTCCAACTCTAGGATATATCCAAGGGCCATACAATATTACAGTCATTGGAAAATAATGAAGGTCCCTATCCTTTGATTCTCTCAAGCCATTTACTCATGTGGGGACATCATTCCAGCTTACCCACATAGCCTAAATTTACTATTGGGTCATTTTATTATTGTTGTTCATTAATTCTCAAATTATGGGTCCTTTCATAAAGTTGGGGAGATGTGGTAGCATTGTTGGGTTGAGTTTGGACCAATATGTGTATGTGTGGAAGAATTACAACTCCATTTGAATGACCAAAAAGGGTGTTCCAGCCCTTAAATCTACTGTTGTTGTTGTTATAGTATTAACACTTATGTTTTCCAAGTGCATACACATGCTACAAGTACGCCAATAAATTGCCATATTAGACTGATCCTACATGGTGTGAGTGTTCTTTATAAATCTAAGCATGTTCAAATGTTTACTGCTGATATATATGTAATTACATCTATAGAGAATCCAAGTGTTGGTACATATTGTTGAATGGAATATTTTATGTGGATTGGCTTATTTTCATGTCATGGCTATGTCTATTTAAGCATGAAATTCGGACCCTTTGTAAACAAACATAAAAACCACATACCATAGACACCACAAAAATCCAAAACTTGCATCAGAAAAAATAATTTGCTTAAAATCTGCAACTCAATGAGGTGGATATCATATTGGAAAAACAAATTCAGGATTTAGTAATGATGGGAAACTGTTGCATAAATGATGATTGGGACAATTAGTTGTCTTGAGTATGAACAATGTCTTTGTGGATTTTCAAGTAAGTGGTGATTTGATTATGCCAAATGGTTATGGGGTGGACATAAAAAAAGTTTATTCATGTAGGAAAATCTAGAACTCCAACCTTTGGATGTGCACATGGAACAAATTCCTATGAGTGGGGTGGATCATACAAATTTAATTGGTTGACATTCTCAATGTCATGTTGGGTAGTTTAACTTGATGGAATTATGACCCATTTTTTGTATGATAGTGCAAGGAACATATTGAATGGGATTGAGGTAGTGGCGCTACTGAATTTTGAAGTTATGCATATCCAAATGCAATTAAACTCGACCAAATTTTGCATGAAAGAAGATGCTTTGCTTTCCTTCTTTTCATGGTGGGATGTCGATGGATCCATGAGAGAAAATCGAATATTAGAGGGATAAAGAGGATTAAATACAAAAAAAAAAACATCAAAAGGAGAGTGTCTTGTAGACACAACAATGGATTTGTTGTAGGCATGGTCTAGATCCCACTATTGGTTTTGTGATTGTAAATGTGAAGAGCATGAACCAAGATCTATGCACTATGTTCATTTGGCCTTCGATTGTGGATGAAATGTAGTAGAAAATGGAAGTTGATGATTGAAAATATTATATTCCATAAGGATTTCCAAAAGTGACTAAGCAAATGAGAACCATTATTAGAAATGACAGTCATTCCCTCCGGATATGTTGGAGGAAAAGTATAGCAAGGGTAGGAGCATCAACAAGTTATTTGCTTGGTACAAAAAGGACAAGATTGGAAGATATCAATATAAAAATGTAATATTTATTCCATTGTGTGGTGGGTAGATGATTAATGTAATCCAATGAGATGGATTCCCAAGGCCATAGGGAAATACATTGAGGTTAGTACAACCAAAGATTCTTGTTGGTAGGTTTGATGTGGTTGAAATGTGCACATATTTGGATGCGATATCCAATTTTTTTATGGAATGCCAAAAGAATTACCTATGTAGGTTCTCCATAAGATGAATACTTGGCATTCTCAATAAAAAGAAGGTGCATTGATTTGACTAGAGCACAACTAATCTAGATTGTAAATCAAAGTTTCTTGAATTGTCTAGTCTAGGAAGGGGATTGATTGACCATAGTGTATTGTTGTATGGATTCCAATATTGGACCAAAGAAAGGGTTAGTAGCATATTTGGATTTCTAGTCCTTATAGGTTCAAATAGAACAATAGGCTATGCCATCAAAGTATCGTGTGAGGGTTTTTGTTGGCTTTACCATAGTTTAGTTAATTGGGTTTACCAATTTTTTCCTAATTTTGATGCAAGATTTTGCAATATTGGTTTGTGTTATCTGCATTGGAACATAATTTGATTAGCCCATCTCATAGAAAAACCCTTTCCTGGTTTTGCTTGATCGCATTATACATTTAAATAGATAATGAGAGGTGCACTTTGATTGTTGACTTTTGTACCAAGTATGCACAAGAAATTTCATTTTATTGACCTTTTAAATCATGTTATAAGAAAACATGGCCGCATGACATTACCTTCAAGATCATATACTATGGAATCTGTCACTCTAATCTACACCAAATTCGCAATGAATGGAATCATTCCCGATACCCAATGGTTCCTGGGTAATGTATTTCTATTCTTCCACACCACTTTAAGCTAAATAGAAAGTCATTGAGAATATATTCCTACAAATTCCTGCTCAACTTTTAATTTACTGTTAATTTTGTTGTTCAACCATGAAATAGTAGGCACAGTAGTTGAAGTTGGTTTATAAGTGAAAATTTTTGTTGCTAGAGATTGAGTGGGTGTGAGCTGTATGGTTGGGAGTTGCCATCATTGCAATTATTGTAAAAAAGGGCAAGAACAATACTATGAGGAGGTCATTTGGAAATATGGGAGCACTTATGTTGATGGTTCAGTCACTATAGATCAAAAGGTTGGGATATTACTGGCCTCTATAGAGCAATAGATTGAGTCGTTCCAGATTTATTCGAGTAATAAGGCATACAATGTGTGGTTTCAATTTTTGTCATAAGAGGGGCCTGTGCAATGATAAAAAGGAATTTTACCCCTATGGTCTATACCTTTTCTCTATTCCCTTTGATAGGAGACCATTTACGGTTGAGAAGCTAACTATCAAAGAAGATAACACTAAATACATTCATACCTCTACCGAAGAAGGTCTCCTCTGTTGGTCCTATCCTCTCCTAGAGTTCTTTGTCAGTCCACTGTGAACCTCCTCTACCAGTAGGGTCGACATGATATCCTATGTGGGTTGAGATTATTATGTGAAAAAACAAGGTTTAAGGTCCGTGGAGAGCCAGCGTAGGGTTTTAGATTGATAATTGGCTTTGCGTTTGTCGAGATTTCCTACTAGCCTACAACTCGTGTTTTGTTTTATATTTTTGTTGTTTTATATTTTTGTTTATATATATATTATTTTTTTTTCCTTGGAAAAAAATCGTAATTTTATTGCAAAATAGAACAAAATTACATCTGCACATGTAAGAGGATCAACTAGGATCCCAACATTGTCACATATTATCTGACTCATAATATCATAACCAAAAAATTACTATATATATATATATATATATTAGATATATTGTTTTTGATTTTTTTTATTATTAATTTATATAATAGTTATTTTCTAGTTTATTAAAATTATCCATATTACCATTATCACTACATTATATTTTTTGTGATGTTTTAATTGCGTCTTTGATATTAAAATTGGCATAATTATTGATTGGAAATTATGATTGAGGCGATTCAAAATATGTTGAAAGATAAAATCAAGGATTGCACATTGGTAAAAGGTTTTTACCATTTGGGATAATTATTTATGGTGTGGGGGATAACTAGGTATGTGGTCCTTATTTTTTTTCTTGTCTAAGCTTTTTTATCCATATTGAATAGTACTAGATGATTATTTCAATATGAAATGTCATCTAGCTCCTTCTTCTTTCCACCAAACACATGGGCCTTGGCATATTGATAGTTTTGAATGACATAGGAAATGAATAAAAAGAGCATGAAAAATATGTGAAAACTAATTAAAATGGACACACAAGAGTAATAGACAATATTTGTCACAACACATTCAATCATTTAAGCACTCTCTAATGTATATCTCTAAAGATGATTAACAATCACACAAAGGAAATTTTCAAGAACATAAGGATATTCTAAACTCTAGAATTTTTGGATTACTCACTCAATGTCATTATGGAGACAATTGAAGGTAGAATAGGGGGTTGATTAAGTAGCCAACTAGTTAGTAAGTTGGACAAGAAGTGGCCCTATCTAGGTTGACTGGTGTGCAGGTCAAAACATAATACTTGGATTTCAAGTGTGCCTAAAGTGATCAAAGTGGACTAACTCATCCTCGTTTTAAGGGCGTGCGATTCATCTTTGAGTCTCGAAACCCTCTCATATTGTTAAGGGATGCAAACTATCTAACCATGTGAAAAATCAGTGCATACAGGAACATGTTGAAACAATTGTAACATTGGCCCCATTCATAGGTCATTGTTTCCCATTTCTCGTATAATCTATATTGGACGTTTCTTTTAAAATTCTTTCGAGATGTACATTAATTCCCACACTTAGTGCAAGGGAATGCAATAACCTCAATAAAGAACTTGATAATTTGCACAAGCTTCATCATTTATTTCTTGTATTTGTTTTTTTCTCTCATCTAAGTTTTTTCATCCATATCGAATAGTACTAGATCATTATTTCAATATGAAATGTCTGCTAGAGCCTTGTTATTTCCACCAAACTCACGTGACTTGGCATATTTATGGTTTTTAACAACACAAGTAATGAATATATTGAGCATAGGGATGATGATAAGAATGAGGTTGAGGATGATGTAGGGATGAGGACGGGGTTGAGGATGATGTAAGGATGAGGATGAGGTTGTGGTTGAGGATGATGTCGATGGCGATGATGATGGTGGTGGTGATGATGATGATGATGATGATGATGATGCTGATGATGATGCTGATGGCGATGATGATGATGATGATGATGATGCTAATGATGATGATAGGGAGGAGGATGAAGATGATGATGATTATGATGATACCATTTATGATAATAAATATGAAGATGACGATGATGGCGATGATTATGATGGTGATAATGACGACGACGATGCTGCTGCTGATGATGATGATGACGATTGTGATGATAATGATGATAGCGATGATGATGGCGATGATGATGATGATGGAAATGATGATGATGATGTTGCTAATGATGATGATGATGAGGATAAAGATAATGATGATTATGATGAGGATGAGGATGAAGGTGTCGATGATGATGATGAGGATGATGGTGATGATGATGATGGCGAAGATGATGGCGATATTGATGATGATGATGATGATGATGATGATGGTGATGGTGATGATGATGACGACGATGATGATAATGATGATGATGATGATGATGATGATGCTATCCATGATGAAAATGAGGATGAATATGTCAATGATTATGATGACGATAAGGATGAGGATGAAGATATCGATGATGATGAGGATGATGGCAATGATGATGATGGTGATGATGATGGCGATGATGATGATAATGATGACGATGATGATGGTGATGATGATGATGATGATGGAAATGATGATGTCGATGATGATGATGATGTTGATGATGATGCTAATGATGATGACTTTGAGGATGAAGATGACGATGATTATGATGAGGACGAGGATGAAGATGTCAATGATGATGATGAGGATGATGGCAATGATGATGATGGTGATGATGATGATGGTGATGATTATGGTGATGATGATGAGGGTGATGATGCCAATGATGATGATGAGGATGATGGTGATGATGTGGTGATGATGATGGTGATGATAACGATGATGATGGTGAAGGTGATGATGATGGCAATGATGATGATGATGATGATGATGATAATGATGATGATGATGATGATTATGATGATGATGATGGTGATGATGATGACATAGATGAGGATGATGATGACAATGATGATGATAAGGAGGAGGAGGAGGAGGAGGATGAGGAGGATGAGGATAATCATGATAATGGTGAAGATGATGATGATGATGGTGATGATGGTAAGAATGAAGATATACAATATTACATAATTATTACATTCATATATTTAACTTGGTACTTACCTATATGAATCAAACATATACAATACATAATTATTACAACAATTTTAGATATATAATAATATCTATGATTAAATGAAAAAAAACATATGACAATGTGCAACAAATATGACAAATGAGATGTTGCATAAACAAATACCTAGAATAATCATCATATGTCCCATCATGCACATACTAGATCCTAGATTCCAATATTGCTACAATTTCATTGATATTCTTCTTCATCTGACTCAACATCTGTATCATCATTTGGTTTAGAACCACTATCGTTGAAAGGATCTCTCATATCAACATCATCATCAATGTCATTTTCGGTATATATTCATCATCAATATCATCATTAACTACATCATTGTCTACTGCATCATTTGGATGATCATCCTCTTGATCAGATTCTTCATATGACACATCTACATCAACGTCCAATTGATCCTGATTTGCATCACCTTCTTCTTCAACATTGTCCTCTTCCTATGTCGCATTATACTTGATTGGTATTCCTCTTGGATCATATCTAACAATGTATGACTAACCTTCTTTACCTGGCACCTCTGAGTAAAATACCTGCGCACATTGACTTGGAATAACATAAGGCTCTGTACCCGGTTTAATTGCCCTTGCATTAACCATGGTAAATCAATTGGCATGCTCAATAACAGTTCTTTTAGGATCATTTTCATTCATTCGTAGTCTATACCATTTGACCTCAAACATAACTATTTTGAAGGAATTAAAGTCACTCAATTATATCTTCCAAATAACCATAGTCCCTATTTTTAGATACTTTTGGATGCTTGTCACTTCTAGAGGAAACATTAGTGACTTGAAAAACTGCAATTATCCCACAATCAGATGTTTTCTTCTTTCCATCCAACTTTTTTTTATTGAAATTTATGACCATCGCACCACATAGCCTTGTGCTGTATCAACTGCATCATGACCGACTCAGTAAAAAAAAAATAAAAATAAAATATATA
>LPNX010094956.1:221866-324366 GCA_001517045.1 Pseudotsuga menziesii
CCCAATAGGACCTCCCCTTCAAATTTGTTGATGAAGTTGACATGCCAAATGCGATGCATATTGATATGTTTTGCTAAATTTGAAAGATAGTGACTAATGTACACCATGGATTTATATATGATATATTACTCACCATAGAACCCTCAGGATGTGCTCTTTGTTTAACAAAATCCTTAAATGACTTCAAATGCCTTTCCACCATCCACATTGACCTTGAGTTTACAGGTCCACACAATTCAATCTCCTCAACTTGGTGTATGAGATAGTGTTCTTGGCAATTGAAAAATGTTGGAGGTAAATACTTCTGCATTTCACACATTAGATGAGGAATTTCTCTCTTCCAATGCCTAATATTTTCTTTATGGATTTATTTAGATGAAATCCACCTACAAATGAAGCAAGAAAATAATATCGATCAACAAGATTGAGGCATATATAATAACGTTCCAATATGTAAAATACAATATTTCAATAACCTATGGAACAAAGCAAAAAAACATTTTCATGCATATAAATTTTTACTAACCTCATGTATTTACCAAGATAATGTATAACTTGTTTTATGTTGTTGTCAAATCTATATGGGAGAGATAAAGGTAGAACATGTTGTAGCAAAACGAAACCATTATTTAATGTTTCCAAATAAGAGGGAACAATTACTAAAATATGTACAAAATGAAAACTATATACGTAAATAATTACCTTAATTATGAATGTATGCCAGTCGTGAGTTTTAACACCACCAAAATCACCTTTTTTCATTAAGATATTTTGTATGTTCGACGAAAACCCCATCAGAAACCTTATTTTTTGAATGGTCTTTTATAGCATTGCTTTGTTTCTCTTTCAATAACCATGGAAGATTAATATTTTGGTCCCCAACTTCGACATTCGAAATAATTACACTTTTCAATGCGTTATTGGCTTTTGCAATGTCACTACAAATGTTTCCAATTTTGTCTTTGTCAGTCCTTCCATCTAATATCCACCATATCATTTCTGTTACATTCTTCCCGATATGCATTGTATCTAACAAATGAGTTATTTGTAGGTGTTAACACTCAGAATGTACCCAAGTTGTAAAAGGTAAATCTCAAAGGTAACAACAAAAACCACTTCGGAAAGAAATTGGCTTTTCTTTCCAGAGAGGGATCTCTCAAATATAAATTTAACAGGGCCAGATATTGGAATCAATACTTTAAAATTATGCAGATGGTTGAAACAACACATATAACCACTGGGCAATGGAGTCAAATAGATAAAGATAACACAAAGCTTTCATACATGGGATTTAGACAAAGGCAAGATAACCATCCAGCTACAGTCATTCATTGATTTCAGGTGAATGAGAAAGAAACATGAACAATCCATCAATATAGATCATCATAAGATGAATTCCATATCAACTTTAGCAGAAATATTTATGAAATATCTGAAACAATAGCCAGAGCATAACAAGCATGAATTCTAAACTATTCAACACTGTGCTTTAGATATGAAGAAAACAAAATGGAATGTAGGCACTTAGAAGACTATAACATAAATGACACATGAATCTCTGATGATTAACCAACATTTGGCTTTGTTATTTCAAAAATTATATGTCCTCAAAAAACACATCGATCAAACATATGGGTTCCAACCCCCAATACATCAAGTAAATTCAAATATATACACAAATAACTTCTTCTCAAGAAGATTAATAACTGAATAATTTGTTAATCAAAGTTTTTTGTAACTATATCCCTAACAACTAGGAATAAACTACATGCTTTGATTCTGGTAACAGATTGTTTAATTATAATCAACTTGGTAACATCAAAACCTGAATAAGCAGCTCCACGACATGTAACACTTGTCCTTAAGAATGAAGAATATACTTGGTCTTCATGAATCTTTCCACGGTCCTCCATTGTTCTGCACCTGGCATGTCATACTCTGTCATTTCTCTAATAGATACTTCTAGATCCACATAGGCCCCATAAGATATAGTGGGCAATCCTCCTCTAACGATCAGAAATTTTTGCAATATTTCGAAATCTTCTGTTAATTTCTCTACGATGATTTTCCCAGTCAGTCCTTTTACCAGGTCTTCAAAATTGGAATGGTCCATGTGGTTTTGTACTAACATATTATGATAATTTTCCTGAGAAAATAGCCTTCCTTCGTCGTCCCAGAAAGAAGGGAGGCCGTCTTCAAATAACTCCTTAAAAGCACGCTTGAAATCATTTATTTGCGAAGACAGTGCATTTGATTTATCTTGCACCACCTTTATGAGTTGATGTTTGTTAATAAATTTCTTCAACCATAGTACAATAGCTACTCTCTCTTTAATCTCTATCTTCGGCAAATTTTGATATGTTAGAGAATTCAGAAAATTTAAAGCATTTTGAGCTGTGTTTAAGGGCTTCTTCTCCATGGTTTCATTTGCCAATTTTAATCTCTGAGTAGCTAAATTAACCAATGCACTCTGATCATTAATAAAATTTAGATAATGTCTAAACTTAGTAACTTCCATAGATAATGTATCCCAGATTATATGCTTAGCTCCTTGTAGAGGAGCTTTTCCTGTATTTCTTTCTTTCAACTCATTAAATTTCTTCTGCAACTGGCTTTTATCATTTAATATTTTATTCTTATTTTCAATCATTCTAGCCAGTTCTGATTTAATCTTCTCATTCTCTTCTTTTAATTCCTTGATTTCCATATCCTTCACGCTCACTTGTGACATTGGCATTAACAAATCATTAGTAGAAAATTCACTTAATGGTTTTTCAATATTTACAAGAGATAGATCTGTATCAGCAGGAGTTTGGCTCATCAGCTCTTCCATGATTTCCTTTTTGTCATTTTGATCTTTTTTCAACTTTGAAATCTGGGTCATCAATTAAGTTCTCTCCATTTCCCATTTACTTTTTTCCCCCTGTAATTTCAATGCTTTGCCTTTGTAATCCATCATCTCTTGATAAACCTTATCTTTTTCTTCTTGTAATGCAAATAACTCTGGGGACTGAGCATGTTCCAAATTTGGAATTTTCAGATTCTTTTTCAATACCTGGATGGTATTGTCTTTTTCTTTCAAAAGATTTTTGGTGGCTTGTGTATTTCCTGGTTCACTTCCCAAGATTATAACATCTATCTGCAGCTTCTTAATCTGGATCAAATTTTCTTTATTCTCTACTTTTTCATGTTTCAACTGGACTTCCAATTTATCTACAAGGGCTTGCAATTTGTTAATTTTCATAATGGCATTTAATAAATCTGAATAAATAATATCTTCCGCTTGTGGAGCTAAATCTTGTCTGAGACACTTATTTTATCTATCCTTACTTCCATCTCAGACACTTTTTTATCACTTACCATAGTGAACTTCAAGGTGTTCCTCTCCACATCCCGAGTAGAAATCAGTGATGTGTTTTGGTTGACTAGACTTCTAAGGGAGGAAGTATATTTTTGGTCTCCTTCGATGACTGCATCTGTTTCTCAGTGTAGCTTGACACGAACTCTGCCCTGGATTTGAAACCTAAATTGGGTTCTGCACTACCCTCTCCTTCAAAGGAAAACTAATGCATTTGTATTAACTTCTTCGGGAACAAAAGTATTTTCTTTGAATCTTCTGAGACTATTTATTCTGAAACTTGATTATCCTAAGAATGTGTTTTAATCTTTTTATATGAACTATTTTCATCCACATCCATATCCTCCAGCTTAGAAAGACTTCTCTTATTCAAAATGCTAGGATTTTCAGGTGCTTGAACTGCTGTAATCAATCCACTGCTCCTACTTTCATCAATTCCCGAACTTTCTACAAAACAAGACAAATTGGCTATTTCCTCTAAACCTTCAACAACCTGAAGATTGAATGGTTTGTTTTTATTTGATTTCTTCCTTTGAGAAATTATATGATGTGGATCATAATTGATTCTTTGTTCTTTATGGAAATCCATAATTTCTAATAACTTTTCCACAATCAGCAAGGCACTTTTGTTTTTGAATATAAATGGACCAACTTTAAGGGGAAATTTAATATTAGAAGACTTCTTGAATGCTCCAAAATTCTCCTCCTATGCACATAATCTTTGCGACATGAACTCAAGTGCAAAAATTCTAGGAGTTAGAAAAACAGGTAACTTGTACGGTTCCGCAGTGAAACCATACACCCTTAAAATAGTAAAATATTTGTATAAAAACTAGTCTCCGATTCTGTCATTTGAGGATGACTGCAGCATGAGTTTCATTTCTTCTAATACCCTTGGTAACACTTCATCAAATACAAACTTGTACATCTCAGACATAATGGAATTTAAAAACTCAAACATATTGATTTTCTTTGGAAGATCTGGAGAAAAAATAGTGGACACGAATTGTAATTCTGATACATTTGAACACAACAATATGTTCAACAGGTATGAATAATATTTGGAAAACCTACAAATCTATGAACAACATGCTCATTTAGTTAGCGAAATGATGAGGCACGACAGCTCCTCCGCGGCTAGGGCCAAACCCTAGCCGCTCTGCGTCCTCCAGGCTGCGTGCGGCCCTGCGGCTCTTCCCTACGAGTCCGCTGAAGCTGCATCCTCCGCGTCCAGCAGTGCTGCGCTCTGGAGCTGCGTTTTCTTGCTGCGTTTTCTGCCTTTCTCATCCGCGTTTTTTTGCTGCGTTTTTCGCCATGCATTCCTACGGTGGTCGGGCCATGGATCCGGTGGAGGCTTTCAGAGTTCTTGTTAGATCTGCAGGCCCTAGGGCAAAGGCCTCCCCTCCTGCCAAGTTTGTTAAAAATATGGAAGAGATTCCTTCTGTGGAGCTCTCCCCTTCTGATCCGTGCCGCATGGCCCTTATGCTCTCAGAAAAAGCCCTCATTGGCAAGTTCACTGGTCTGTGGCCCAATCCCAAAGCAGTGGACCAATGGATAGCAGAACGTTGGAGCTCCCTGGCACCCTCACATATCTCTCTATGTGCTGCAGGAAGAGGGTATTTCGTGTTTATCTTTGAGAACAAAGAAGAGCGGGATCTAATCTTCAGATCTGGACCATACTTTATGGGATCGAGGGGGCTGTTCTTAGCTCCTTGGTCTCTGGACTTCAATCCTGAAGCAGAGATCACGGCTGCCCCAGTATGGGTCCGGCTCCCCCATCTTCCTCTTCATCTTTGGGGGAAAAGCTCCCTTGCTGATATAGGAAACAAGCTCGGCCAGTTCCTGGATAGCGCGGAACCTAAAGGGGATCAGTACACCTATGCGCGCATTTGTGTTGAGGTCAATCTCGAGAAAGGGCTCTCGGAAGCCCTTCATCTCACCCTGGGCGAATGGAGTCACATCCAAGAGCTGGACTATGAGCATATTCCCTTCAAGTGCCTCCGGTTCCATGTTTACGGTCATTTCGCGAAAAGCTGCCCCAAAGCCCCGGTGACGGTGGCTCCTCCCCCGGCCAATAGGGTAGACTTCCAGCCAGTTGCCAATAGGTGAAAGGATCCCCGGAAAAAGGACTCCAAATCATACGTGCCCATCGCAGAAGAATCTGCCCCAGCCAATAAAAACAGATTTGAAGCCCTTCAAGAACTTGATGACCAGGAGCCAGAAGCAGCAGTAGCGGCTGAAGAGACGTTGGAGCTAGGTTCAGGCCAGGAAAAGGAAGCACGAGCAGCAGAAGGGGTTTCAGAAGTGCGTATCCCCCCTGGTACCGCGGAAGACCCCATGCCTGAGTCCCTTAGCTCGAAGAAAGATCCCATCGATTTGGGCGATGAGACCTCAGCCCAGGTAGGGCTGGCATCCTTGGTCCCTTCCACAGAGGAAACCTCCGACTCTGAAGACTTTTCCGCTCCTTCTCCTCCCCTCACCAGAGGATGCAAGACGAACAAGGAACGCAGAGAAAAGGAAGCAGCCTCAAACATCAGTGCGGGCTCTCAGAAGAAACTGGATCCTTTCATTTAAGGACACTCCTCTCTGCCGGTTTAATGCTATGCTTCTGTATTTTTCTTTGCTCACAATTTGTGAGAGTCTACTCTTGTAAGCAGTACTTTTCTCGAAATAGCTATAGGAACATTTGGGATTCATTTCTCAAAGATATTTTAAGAAGGCTGACTGTTTTATTTGTGGCCAGCAGCCTTATTTCTCAGAATTTCTCCTTGTAAGCTTGGCTGGGCTACAGCCTTTTTAAAATTTATAAATTTTTTTTGTTTCTGTTAAAAAAAATATTTGGAAAACCTGACCTTTGGAAACTCGACTAACTAGAGATGGATGACTTCCGCTAAATACTCATCCAGACTGAAATAATGGACTAAATGGAACTCAAGACTAATTGAACTCATTCTCAGTAAAAAACCTAAGACAAATTCATTGATATGAATGTCATCGTCTAAACCCAAGATTTGACAGACCAAAGACATAACCAATTGCACTTCTTCTTTGAAAATGTGAACTTTATACAACAGAAAAAGACCCTCTAATGACTGACCTTCATTAAGGATACTGGACAGAAACTCACATCTAATTTCGGTTTTACAACTTTTGTACATTTCAGCTAAGATAGACTCATTTACAGACTCACGATTGTTAGGGAAACTATCAGGTAAATTAAGTATTTCGCAAATGGAATTAGCATCAATTTTACACAGTATTTTGGATGTGGTATGACTCATGATGACTCTCTCAGAAGGTGAATAACTGCTTGAACACCATTCAACAAACTCTGGAAACGGTAAAGTCTGTTCAATGGCGAAATAATACGAAAAAGACTTGTAGAAACTCAAAAAGTCATTTCCCTGCAAATTATAATGCCACAACCATTCCTTAGAGATAGATACATTTTCAATTGATAAAACTGGGTCAAATACATTTCTATCTCTGTCAACAACAAACTCATCCCTTTCATCCAGAACCCTGCTTAAACTTCCTAACCCTTGTTCTCTTTCCATAGCAGCCAATAGCGATAATTCTTTGAATGAAGCTTAAGTGTTTTAAGGCTTACCTATGACTGTAGATATGTAAGGTTGATTTTAGAAAGATGGCGGGCTGTCTCCTTCACTCGTCTGCAACATGCAAATAAAAATGATTTTTTAAAACCAAGTCAACTATACCTTTATATAACGGTCTATTTCGGAGCCTCCACTAAGCGGTTTTCACTTAATTTCTTTTCTCTGCAGAATTCACCTCGAGTCACCACGTGTACTGTGGTTTTTATTCTGCTACCACCTTTCTGTTTTAACTATCTTGCAACTTTATCCTCCAGAATCGGTAATAGCCGTCGATGAGTTGCAATTTTTTCTTAAGCCGTTAGATTGAGATTGGTTGTACACATTCTGCTATCCCTTTTTATTTTTTAAAACATGCATCTTTACTCAATGGAGTATTTCTCAATCGTATATTTCATCCACTTTATTCCATCACCGTTGATGTTCAAACTTCATTAACCATATCTTCTTTTCCTTATCTCATGTGCATATTTATCTCGCGGATATGTTTTAACCGTAGATCTTCACCTCAATCACTCTATACCATTGGATTATGTTCCAAATTGACCATTATGTGCCATTTTGATAATAGAATCAAACTATTAAACTTAGCCAAGTTTCATGTATCCTTTTATTACTCCTCCATCATATTCTTCCTCAGCTGTTCAAAATAGAGGTGCTAATAGTAGGTGCTCGTAGTAAGGAAACCTACTGAGTTGTATGGGATAACTCTTCATTCCTCGTGGAAGCCTTTTCATGCCTTAAATACATTCATTAAACACGAACAAAAAAACATTAACAACAATTCATGACAGTACCCATGGTAGAGAAGACTAGGTAAAAATATAAAATTCATAATATTACATTTTTATATATGCTACATAAACAATTTGCATACCTCGACGATTTCTATTATATTCCAACTTCTAAAGGTGAGGTGTCATTCTTCATGGTTTATTTCCATTCTCTTATTTACCATTGAATTTTGTTTTCTTGGTAGTTTGATACCTATCGTTCCTAGGGAGGAAGTGTCTATACTCATCAAACACCTCCTTTTCTAAACTTCTTAAACAACGAGATTTTATCCTTGGACCACATATTGAACATGGAAATTTTTCCTTTGTTTGAATACCTGCAAGATATATGTATTGATGTTATAGCATCAAAATATTATTAATTTAAAAAAAAATCATGATATTTACCTTAAAAACATATAATTTTAACAACGTGCAACAAAAAGTTACATACCACAAAAATGTGTTAACCCAGGAGCATCATGAATTGTCCATGCAAGTATTCCATGGAACTGGAATTGCTTCTACCCTATTAGTCTGGAGGTGTCATACATAGTGATTTCAACCCATAAATTCAATAGCTCATCGATAAGAGGCTCAATATATACATTCATATCTTTAACTTGGTACTTACCTAATTAATCATTGAGAATACAATGCTATTTAGTTATGTGTCCCACTATATAAAAGGTGTTCTCATGCATCAATTAAACACAGAAATTAATGAAATAATATAATTAATTTCAAAAATATACCTGGAATAATCATTTCCGACATTGTGTGCTCTTCTTTATCGACATCCAAGGAGGAAGGTTATTGTTTATGATGAAAACATGCCACACTGAGTAAGTAGAACGAATCTCTCCAAATAGATTGAAACCATCAGCTGCCAATGAAAGTCTAACATTACGAGGTTCATCTTTAAAAATTGGCCATTTTTTCTGCGATGTTCTTCAGCACAGAACTTGTTAGCACTGTTTTTGTGCTAAGTAGTTGGAGAAGTATAACACGGGGGACAGGTTAACTTGTAGATACCATAATCCGTTGGATGAAGAGAAGTAATTAGATCTATGGTCATGAATCATTTCGCGATTTCTAGGTACAGGGAGAAATGGAATGCGCAAATCAGCGAAATGGTGTAAAAGGGATAGTATTTCAACGATGACAATTAAATGTTAGATCAGATCAACATAGGAAATCTATTTCACAAATATAACTTGTGCACTAAAAAACACATTTTGTATTTGCGGAATAGGCAAAAGTACTCGCAGGTTTCCAGGGCCAAGATTGATAGTGGTTTAGATCAGCGGCGGAGGTGAATTCTACTGATCTAAAGTGCTCATGGAAATTCATTTTTTGAGATTTGTAGAATGTGTTAAAGCGGAGGCATGTTTCAATGGTGGAGATCGAGTTGGGGAAATATCTACGGTGGGAAAGGATTTCACCGATTGAACATGCATGAAGAAACTCACTCTTGAAATTTGCGGAATATGGTAGGACCGTTAAACTTGGACGGCAGAGATTAAAGGCATTTCTGATCAAGGGCTGAGGAGGATTCCTTTAGTTGAAGTTGTACGGAGGAAAGTCGGGGTCAATATTTGAGGAATTGAATATGAGCCACATCTTTTGATGGTCCAGATGAAAGTTAAATATAGGTCCATGACTAAAAATGGTTCCTCTCATCCAAGATGCGAAGAGGGAAATTTGTTGGTGTAAGTGCGTAAAGAGTAGATGTGAAAGGTGATCTAGGGTGCAGACGCAAGTTAAAAAGGATCTACGACCATAAATAAATCTAGGTATAGAAGCTATAAGGAGAATAGAAAAGACCAGGCTGCTGGAAATCAAGGTTTAAGATAAATCAAAATCGATGGCGTAGATTACATCATGGGGCGATCAATGGTCAGGGAAGGTTGCGGGCTTAGATGGAGTAGATCACATCCTGGAATCCAAATATTTGTTGTTTGGTGCATGTGATAATGAGGAGCACCATAATGATTAAGTGACAGAAGATGATTATGGCCGTTACACGCAGTATCATAAGGAAGAATGGGCACTGAAAACAAGGGCATATCGATACCATCATAAGGAGGGATCGATGAAGTGACAAAGTTCAAGTCCACATACCATGAGATAACTTGAATCAGATTCCAAGTGAGGCTAGGGGGTCATTTCTGCCATTGATATCATGAGGCTGCGACAGAAAGGGCAGCATAGTTGGAACCTCCACATAAGAAATCAGATCAAGATCCCACGTGACCGTTCATGTTGGAATCATGCTACTTGATGATGGTGTGTGTGAGGATTTGATGGAGTCATGGTGAACTCGACTACTAATTATGATTTAGTAATCGTTTGGCTCATTATAATTCCACAGTCAGAGCCATTCTAAGATACATAGTGAGTGAATACTGGTGAATAATGGGGATGACTAACTATTGTTATACTAAGGGTCTTGGGGGTACTGATATGGAATCTGTAATGACTGTTCTACTTGGGAAGTCTATTGTGCAATGCGTTTCATTGGCCGCTGGACGCAGTTTGGAAATTTAGCCACTTCTAGGATTTCATACATTATCATCTCCAACCATCGAGGTAAATATTTTCGTTACACTAGGAAGACCTTCTGATGCCAGTAAGAGCAATACTGTCCTAAAAAAGTGTAGCACCATTGTGGAAGCAGTGCCAAGGGTTCCCAACCCAATGGATATCCTACCAAGACCTTCGAACAAGGCCGTGGACTTAATTGCCACAGTGCATTGTATCCATTGCTAGGAATGACCACTCTGAATGAATGCTCGGACCGAGGGAGAGGAGATCAGAGGTCTACATCATCACCATCCTTATTGCAAATTACTAATTCTAATGAAGGTGATGATGAGTCCAAATATGGGTTGCATCGGCATACCCTGGAAGATGGATCTAGTCGAGGTAGAAGATAGGTGCAAGCGTCTGAAAGTAGAAAAGAATGACAAGCCCATCAAGAATTTGGTACTGTTGATAAGCGGAGCTGTCTTCTCGAGGTCTATGAACCCAACAATGTTACCAGGACATATGTAGGTTACCGGATAGAAAGCCAAACATAGAAGGAGCATAAACCTTCCCACCAGCAGTGAACAGAGGAAGAACATATCAACAAAGATAGAATGAACATAAAAGGTCAGAAGGAGAAAGGGTCATGAGGTTATTTCAGCCTATGCACCAGAAGTTGTGCCAGGTAGCTGCCCCGGTGGAGATACACATCCAGGATTGATTTCGCAGCATCAAAAGTGAGAAAAGGGAAAGGAACAAGAGGAACCTGTTGAGGGTGCTTCGAGCCATCATTTTCATGTCAAGCGAGCTAGAATATTGAAGATGCATTACTGTTTTAAATCCAGCATGTGCAGTCCACACCATATTTTCTGTAAATCATGGCAAATGTGCCACATTAGAGTTTGTTAGAAGTTTGTTTCTCAATTTGTAACTAATTTTGACCCTGTTTTGAGGTTGGTCTAAGGGGTCTAGGACACCATAAGTATACCTTCAGTAGAGGAGGAAAGGGTTGAAACCTATGAGACTTTTTGTGTTATGTAATTTTGAGATCCATCTTTAATAAAAGTTGTAGAGTTGAATGCTGGTCTTTGAATGCAGAAATTCATGTATATTTCTTAGTTACAGTCTGTGGTTTCCCTTTCTTATGTGCATGTCCTTCTTGTTAATATTTCCATTATGTTTTCTTTCATATCTGAGACAAGTGTATGATAGTTTTCTGAATTCATACTTGGTTATGGTCTGTCTATCGTTTTATATATTCACAAAACTTTTCTATGAAAGTTAATGCAGAATTCATCTAGTTAATGATCTGTGTTAATGGACTGCCATATTTTCTTCCTTATCACCATACCAAAAAAATATTGTCTGTAACCAAGGTATCATCTTGCTTTTGCAGACATGTCCCTTGCAAACTATTCTGTGTTTCTTGAGAATTGTGACTCCATAACCCAATATACCCTTACCTTGTTTCAACTACAACTTAATCTGAATGTTTGTTTTGTTTGTATATCTAGCCCTGATAAAAGTATGTGAGAGATCCCTCTCTATAAAGGAAGAAGCAAACTCCCTTTCTTAAAGTGGTTCTGCTGTTACCTCGGGGTCTACCTTCCACAACCTTGGGTGTGATTTTGAGTGATAACAATGTGGTGCCGTTGTCGAGGATGAACGTGCAAATCAGCCCTGGGAAAAACAACAAAGACTCTAAGAGGAAAGGGTTTCTGTGGGAAAATAGAGACTCCTACATTTGAAAAAGTTTGTATAATTTTCCTTGGTGACTCCACTGAAAGCTTATGGAAGGCGACTCCACTGGGCAGACCGGTGGCTAGAAGGACCAATACGGGGAGGAGGGTTCAAATTTTCCTTGGGTATGAACGATAGAGTTTTAGATCTGACTGTTGATGGTGAAAAATGATCAGACATCAAGAATATTGTACATCCTTCACTTGGTGACTCCACCTTCAAAGAATCCATGTTTTGGACATTTCAGTGATTCCAATCGTGATGTGATCCATAAATCAAGTTTTCAAAGAGAATTGGTAGACTCTACTGGGGAAATGAGCTCATTGTACAGACATGGAAATGCATGGGAAAAAATAAGGTATTCAAGCCTCACTCTTTTCCAAGATGTCTTTCCTTTATTGTAAATTTTTTCCCGTCTTTTCCTAGGTTTGTCCAAACAGTTTTCCATCGTTTATTCCATTCAAACCAAAACCATGGATTTATTGTTGTTTATCCTTATTTACAAATTGAAAGTATCTCAACATCTTGTACATTTTATTTCAATCAATACCTTTTGTTTGAACCACATGACATCAAGAAATAACCTTGTGAGCCTCGTGAAACCACAGTTGATGTTACATCCTTTCCATATAACTTTGTTTCTTCCAATATCCAAAACTGGTATAGACCACTTCACCTACCTCCTATCCTTCATGATTTTCCTACAAAACACTACAAGTAGCTTCCTAAGTTTGATGGAGAATCTGAGAACCTTACAGTTGAGAAACATCTACAAGCCTTTCAGCATTTCCTTGACCTCTTAAAGTAGAACATGATGATGTTTGCATAAGGAATTTTTCCCAATATTTGCAAGGAGATGTTAAGGAATGGTTTAAACATTTGCAGCATGAACCCATCAATACATGGGAAGATTTTTCTCATATATTTTTGGGGTTTGGAGTAAGAGGATGTCATTGGAACAAATAATTTCAGAGTTCTATTCCATAAAGAAACAGGAGGGTGAAACTATGTCTAGTTTCAGCAGGAGGTTTGCAAGCTTTTATTATAATACGCTGAAAGAAATTCAACCATTAGAAGGTGCTGCTAAATTGAATTATGCATATATATTTCCTCTTGAAATGCCATTATTTCTTTTGGAGAGAAGGCCAGTCACATTACATCATATGTTTATTGATTACTTAGATGTTGAAGACAATCTTAGGCTGTCTAAATTTTTTTCATACCCAGACAGTAATAATAACATTGAAAAGGAATTAGAGTTAAAGGAGCAATATGAACCAAAAGAACTTTCCCTGTCATCCAATTCTATTTTGTGTAAGCAAGAAGATGATCAAATCAATGATGTACAGGAAGAATATTGCAATGGTTTGTTTTATGAAAATTGCAATCAGCCTGTCATAAGTCTGTTAATGACAATTGTAAAGAAGTTTTCATCCTACCCGTATATGATGAATATAAGGATGATTACTTAGATGTTGTGCCTAAAAAACCAGTTGTAGATTTTGTAAGTTCAGGGCCTGTTATTGAAGAAAATATAATTACAATCCAAGGTGAAAAGGATGAAAACAGATAGGATAATAAGTGTGCTGAAGGTGATTGCTTGCCTTTGTGTTATTCTTCTTTTGAATTGCTAAGACATACACTCAAAACCTATAAACAACAACAAAAATTCGAGACAATGGAGAATTTCATGAAATTTTTAGAAGTGGAAGATGAGCAGGATGATCGACCATGCAATAAATCCCAGCATGTGAAAAAACCAGCAGTTTATGATGAGGAATTGAATCACAAAGAAGAAGACAAGGTTTCTCAAATCAATGTTTCTTTTTTTTTTCCAATTCAGATTTTTTTTGTCAAAAAGAAATTTGTTTGTTTGATTCTATTGGAGAAAATAATGCTATTTCTACTGAAGCATATAAAGAAGATGAAGTTTTAAAATCAGATATTTTGGATGAAGTTGTGGATGTCTCGCTTGAAAATTGTCATGAGAATTCCTTTCAAGATTCTTTTGAAGATCAATATGACATGGTACTAGACGAATTGTATTTTGACCATCATGATTATGGAAAGCAAATGATAAAAAGATCTAAAAGTTGTGATGTTCTTTATGATCCCGTAGCTGAATATATGGAAATACTTTTTAGCCAGGAAGGTTGGTTATGTGTTTGCAATAATGGAGGGGGTCAGGAAGAAAAAGAGGAGGAAACCAAATGGGATGCTTCTTTATGTTTTTTAAATTCAGAAATTAAGTTTCTTGATTCTATTGAAGAACACAATGCTATTTTCTTTGAAGCACTTATAAGGAATCATGTTTTAAATTCTGGGATTTTATATGAAAAGGTTGATGCCTCATTTGCAAATGGTCAGGGGAATTCTCACATGGTTTTATTGAAGAGCATTTCAGTAGGATTCTAGAGGAGTTGCATTTGGAGCAATTCTGTCATGGCAAACAAATAACATAAAATTTTGCAGGTTATCATGATCCAGTGGCATAATACATGGAGAAGCTTTGCAGTGGTAATGGTTGGTTATGTCTTTATAGTAAAGATCAATTTCTTTATCATAAATTTTTACCATTAAGTCTGTCACCTCTATTTATGATGAAGAATCAGGGAAAATGTTGTTTATGGGATCATTTGCTTGATTGGATTCATTGGAAGTCAGAGGTTACTTGATTGGGTATTGATACTTATTA
Source organism: Pseudotsuga menziesii (assembly GCA_001517045.1). Taxonomy (NCBI): domain Eukaryota; kingdom Viridiplantae; phylum Streptophyta; class Pinopsida; order Pinales; family Pinaceae; genus Pseudotsuga; species Pseudotsuga menziesii. Next base: position 236,576 of record LPNX010094956.1, read on the forward strand.
AGTAGGGTAGGTAAGTATATGTGAATAAGCTCGACATGGCGAGCATTTCTTTCAGTAGTTTTCAGTTTTGTTTCAGCATTAGTTCAGTTTTGGTTTTTAGAGCATGATGGAGATTTCAGAGAATTTTGGGAGTCGCCCAATGGATTCGGCACCTGGTATACAGGGTTCTTTGCTAGCCATAGGGATGATATCATCCCTAGCTGGAGCCACTTGTTAGCACTATTTTTGTGCTAAGTAGTTGGAGAAGTATAACATGAGGGACATGTTAAATTGTAGATACCATAATCCATTAGATGAAGAGAAGTAAGTAGATCTACGGTCACAAATCATTTCATTATTTCTAGGTGCAGGGAGAAATGGAATGCATAAATCAGCAAAATGGTGTAAAAGGAATAGTATTTCAACGGTGATGATAAAAGGTTAGATCAGATCAATGGAAGAAATCTATTTCACAAATATAACTTGCATGGAAAAAATCACTTTTTGTATTTGTGGAATAGGCTAAAGCACCCGCAGGTCTCAAGGGCCAGGATTGATAATGGTTTAGATCAAATGATGGAGGTGAGTTCCACTGATCTAAAGTGCTCATGGAAATTCACATTTCAAATTTGCAGAATGTGTTAAAGTGGAGGCATGTTTCAACGGTGGAGATCGAGTTGGGGAAATATCTATGGAAGGAAAGGATTTCATCGATTGAACATGTGCAGAGAAACTCACTCTTGAAATTTACGGAATATGGTAGGCCTGTTAAACTTGGATGACAGAGCTTAAAGGCATTTCTGATCAAGGGTCGAGGAGGATTCCGCTAGTTGAATTTGTATGGAGGAAAGTCAGGGTTGAGATTCCAGGAATTAAATATGAGCCACATATTTTGATGGTTCAAATGAAATTTAAATACAGATCCACATATAAAAATGGTTCCGCTCATCCAAGATGCGAAGAAGGAAATTTGTTGGTGTAAGTGTGTAAAGTGTAGATGTGAAAGGTGATATAGAGTGCAGAGGCAAGTTAAAAAGGATCTACAACCATAAATCAATCTGGGTATAGGAGCTATAAGGATAATAGAAAAGACCAGGTTGCTGGAAATCAAGGCTTAAGATAAATCAAAATCGATGGCGTAGATTACATCTTGGGGCAATAAATGGTTAGGGAAGGTCGCAGCCTTAGACGGAGTATATCGCATCTTGCAATCCAAATGTTTGCTGTTTGGTGCACCTGATAATGAGGAGCACCATAATGATTAAGCAACAGAAGATGAGTATGGCCTTTACACATAGTATGATAAGGAAGTAGGGGCGTTGAAAACAAGGGCATATCAATACCATCATAAGGAGGTATCGATGAAGTGACAAAGGTCAAGTCCACACACCATGAGATAACTTGAAGCTAATTCCAAGTGAGGATGGGGGTTCACCTCCTCCATTGATATCATGATGTCGTGATAGAAAGGGCGGCATAGTTGGCACCTCCACATACAAAATCAGATCAAGAGCCCACGTGACTGTTCGTGTTGGCATCATGCTACTTGATGATGGCGTGTGTGAGGATTTGATGGACTCATGGTGAACTTGACTGCTAATGAGGATTCAGTAATCGTTCTATTCATTATAATGCCACAGCCAGAGCCATTCTAAGATACTGAGTGAGTGAATACTGGTGAAGAATGGGGGTGACTAAGTATTTTTTTGCTGAGGGTCCTGATATGGAATCTATAATGTCTATTCTTATTGGGAAGTCTATTGTTTGATGCATTTTATTGGATGCTGGAAGCTGTTTAGAAATTCAACCACTTCTGGTTTTTCAGACATAACCATCTCCAGCCATCGAGGTAAAGATGTTCATTACACTAGGAATACCTTCTGATGGTGGTAAGACCAATACTGTCCTAAAAAAGTGCAGCACCATTGTGGAAGTAGTGCCAAGGGTTCCCGACCCAATGGATATCCCGTCGAGACCTTCGAACAAGGCTGTGGAATTAATTGCCACAATGCATAGTATCCATTTATAGGAACAATCAGTCTAAACAAATGTTGGGATTAGGGGAGAGGAGATTAAAGTTCTACGTCATCACCATCTTTGCTGCAAATTGCTAATTCTAATGAAGGTGATGACAAATCCAAAGATGTGTTGCACTGGAATACCCTGGAAGAAGGATCTAGTCTAGGTAGAATATAGGTGAAAGTGTCCGAAAGCTGACAAGAATGACAAGCCCATCAAGAATTTGATACTATTGATAAGCAGAGCTGTCTTCTCGAGGTCTACGAACCCAATAGTGTTACCAGGAGATATCTAGGCTACCGAATAGAAAGCCAAACACAGAAGGAGCATAAACCTTCCCGCCAGCTATGAACACAAAATAACATATCAGCAAAAACAGACTGAACATAAAAATTCAGAAGCATAAAGGGTCACGGGGCTATTTCAGCCTATGCACCGGAAGTTCCACTAGGTAGCTGCCCCGGTGGAGATCCACGTCCAGGATTGATTTCACAGAATCAAAAGAGTGAAGAGGGAAAGGAATAGCAAGAAACCATTGAGGGTTATCTGAACCATCATTATCATGTCAAGTGATCCATAATCCTGAAGATGCATTACTATTTTAAATCCAACATGCACAATCCACACCATATTTTCTGTAAAACGTGGCAAATGTGCCACATTAGAGTTTGTTAGAAATTTGTTTCTCAATTTGTAACTAATTTCGACCCTGTTTCGAGGTTGGTCTCGGGGGTCCAAGACACTATAAGTATACCCTCAGTAGAGGAAGAAAGGGTTGAAACCTGAGACTTTTTGTGTTATGTAATTTTGATATGCATCTTTAATAAAAGTTGCAGAGCTGAATGCTAGTCTTTGAATGCAGAAATTCATGTATATTTCTCAGTTACATTCTGTGATTTCCCTTTCTTATGTGCATGTCCTTCTTGTTAATATTTCCATTATGTTTTCTTTCATATCTGAGACAAGTGTATGATAGTTTTCAGAATTCATACTTGGTTATGCTTTGTCTATCGTTTCATATATTCAAAAAAAATTCTACCAAAGTTAATGTAGAATTCATCTAGTTGGTGCTCTGTGTTAATGGACTATAATCTTTTGTTCCTTATCACCAGACCAAAAACATATTGACCGTAACCGAAGTATTATCTTGCTTTTGCAGAGATTTCCCTTCTAAACTGCTCTCTGTTTCTTGAGAATTATGACTCCATAGCCCAATATACCCTTACCCTGTTTCAACCACAACTTAATTTGAATGTTTGTTTTGTTTGTATGTTTGGCCCTGATAAAAATATGTGAGATATCCCTCTCTAGAAAGGAAGAGGCCATCTCACTTTCTTAAAGTGGTTCTGCTGTTACCTCGAGGTCCACCTTCCACAACCTTGGGTGTGATTTTGAGTGCTAACAGAATCATCTGTAAGTATTCAAAGAATACCATCTTCACTTATGTTATTTGCATGGTAATCCATAAGATGTGTTATACTTTGGCACCTGAATAGTCATTGCAAACATGGAATTATTTTCACCTGCATAAGCACCTTTTTTGTTACTTGATATGTTCGATATCTACTAATTTCACATTGTGGACATTTGTTTTCTGATGCATATTGTCCATAATATATAATATGATCATTAGGACATGCATCAATAGCTTGATACTCCATTCTAATTTCTTTCATAATCAAGAATACCTCTCGACATGTGCATGGTAAATTATTTGATGGTGGTAATAGAAATTCACCCAACAATCTACAACATTGACAAAAAATGAAATGTAAACAATATAAGTCATAAATATTCCATATCCTTAATTTACAAATTAATTAACAGTAAAAATAGAGGAAAAAAGTCAACTTTACATACCTTAGGATCTGTGTGAAACAAGTGTTTGATAAACCATTCAAAACCTTCAAGTTCACCAATAACAATATAACAAATATAATATTTGTTGTCGATCCTTCATAAATAGGTTCTTGGGGCTTCTCAAGTAAGGGAACATCATGAATATCATAGAGGTTGTCCTCATGATCCAATGGAGCAAATGTGTCTTGGAGCAATATATTTATCCCATATTCTCCATTTGTATCAATAACGTCATATTCATCCATAGGATTATTAAGAACTTGATCTTAAATATTCTAATATCCATGTTCCTCACTTTGTAAAGTAGTATTTCTACTATTGTGTGGCAAATAGCTCTTTGGCGGTCGACATTTTGAGGGCATTGTATTTGTATTTACAAACAATGTAATAACATTATTGTATAATATACAACACATATGTTTAAAATGATAAAACATTTTGTGAATACATGGTCTATAATATTACAAGAAGTACATTATGTAATGAATATCATCTTACCAAGGGACGATATTCATACCCCCCTTCAGCATGCCCCTTCTCCTTACAATGTTTTTCAGCTGTTGTTCTTAAAATCCTTCTCATTCTCAAATCCTTGGAATCATTTCAAGGGAAATAACACTTTCCATCACCCTTCACCTCCAATGCTGCCTTAAACTCAACATACCTCTTATTATTTTCTTCCCAAGTATAGTTATTTGACATTCTAATACCTGTAAGAACAAAAAAACTCAATCAATATATACGTAAATTGAATACAGTGTGTGTGTGTGTATTAAAGGAGAGAGGAAATTAAAGGAAGGGACACAAAAAGTGAAAAATCTAATCAGTAAATGTCCCTCCATGGTCTTTAAAAATAGATATTCATGTGTATCTATCAAATTCTAAGCGACAAATATATATAGGAATTAGTCTTGAGGAGAAAATATTGAATGGTCGACTCAGTTTATGTATGACCCTACACATTAAAGGAGACAAAGAATTTAAAAATACTATCCTGGAAACAGAACAAGATGACAAATTCGATGTGTTAAACCAGTATCAGACTCTTCAAACCATAGATCAAACAATCAAGAGAAAAATGGTTGAAACTATAGCTAATTATTTGTTGAAATATGTCTCAAGAACATTTAAAGGAGACAAAGAATTTAAAAATACTAACCTGGAAACGGAACAAGATCACAAATTTGATGTGTTAAACTAATATCAGACTCTTCAAATCATAGATAAAAAAATCAATAGAAAAATTGTTGCAACTATAGCTAATTATTTGTTGAAATGTGTCTTAAGAACATGTATTTATAGATCAATGATCGCGGCGGTTCCTACAAAAATGCACAACGATCAAATTTCAACAATAACAAAAAGTCAATGACCGTTATTATGATTTTCGTTTATGTCTTAGCTCTCGGTAATAATCTCTATAGTGATGAACTATGTGATTTCGTCGCAATTCTAAGGAACTATTGTTGCTATAGCGACAAACCTTTATTTGCGTCCCTCAGAACGACGACTGTCGAGGGCCATAACATTTTTTTTTTCAAAATTTTTATCCATTTATACACGGAAATTTTGATTTTAACTTATTTGTGGCAATATTTTGTGGAACTTTTGAGTCATATGTACTTAAGATATCACCCATCATCTTCATGAACACTTTTGAAGCATTAGTCAATCCAAAAGTCATAAGAAATGAATAAAAAATTCCTTCTTTAGACTCTTTAAAAACCAAGGGGAGTTAGTAGATACTAAAAATAAATTCTTATAAGGAAAATGGTCATCTATGAGAATTATCTCACCTTCATTACGAATCTTGGAAATAAAATATGCTACCAAATTTTCTTATCTGGGTCTATCTAAAATAGTGATATTTAAATCCTATAATATAAGAGCCATCTAGATATTCTTTCATTTATGATAGGTTTATTCATGATATATTTGATAGAAGAATGATTAGTGTGGATAGAAAACTCATAGCTAGTGATGCAATGATTAAATTTATTTATGGAATGTACATCTATCAAGAATTCTTTCTTTTTGATTGTCTATTTCAGCTAGACAGGAGTTAAATTTTTATGACAAAATAAATGCCATAGGTTATTTGATCCTCCTTTTTTCCTAACACTAATCCTGGAGTAGTGTTGGAAGCATATGTTGATATGTGAAAAGGGAGAGACCAATTTGTCACCCTTAACATCGATGTTGTGGAAAGTTTCTTATTTTAATGTTTAAAATTCATTTTGACAATGAGAATCCCAAAAGAAATAAACATATTTAATAATCATTTTAAATAGAGGTGCAACCATGTTTGTGAAATTTTCTATGAACCATCTATAATAACCTGTGTTCCCTAGGAAAATTATTGCATACTTTGAAGTTTTTAATACTAGAAGATTTAAGAGGTCTTCAATCTTTGGGGGTCAAATCTAATCCTTGAACATTACATATGGTGACCAAGGATAATTCCTTTAGTTAGAAACATAAGACATTTGCATTACTTATCACAATGTTAGTGTCTTGACATCTGATCAAAAATTTCTTAAGATTCCCTAATGCTTCTTCAAAATTCATTATAAATAGTAAAATATTCCATGTATACCTCAACATTATCATGAATCAAATCATATAAAACACCTAATATTTCTCATTGAAATGTATTTGGTGCATTACCCAATCCAAAAGTAACACTCTATAAGCGAATGTATCCCATGGACATGTAAAAGTAGTTTTCTCTTGTTCTTTTGGTGCAATTTGAATAAATTTGTATCCACTAAAACCATAAAGAAAAGAACATTACTTCTTCCCAACTAGGGTGGATAAAACTTGATCAATGAATGGAATAGGGAAATAGTCCTTTAAAGTGGCTTTGTATAATTCATGAAAGTCAACACAAATACACCACTTACCATTATTTTTTAGCACTATGACTAGGAGAGAAACCCATTGATTTTCTGAAATAGGATAGATGAATTTTGCAACTCCTACTTTACAATTTATTTGAGATATGGATTCATGTGTCATTCAGGTTGTCAGATAGGTCAATCATTTTTCTGAAAATAAATATGATGAGTGCAAGTGTCAGGATGAATACCTTTCATTTCATTGTAATCCCATGTAAATAGAACATAATGTTCTTGTAGCACCTTAACCAATTGTTCCTATTGAGATCTGTCAAGGGTATAATTGATATTAATAAATTTTCTTGGAATTATTTTAGAAGGGGTACCTAAGGAATTTGAAATTGTGTTTATGTATGATGTAGGATTACATAGTGATGACAAGCTATCTAGGCCACATTTTTCTTGAAAATTTGTTCTCAATATATGATAAAAATAGAGATAAGATGAACCAAAATATTGAGAAAGATATGGGTTAATAAGAAAATTATGAATTTGATTCTCTTTAGTGTTCTCCTTAAATTTCATAGCTTTGTCTTGTTGAACACAATGGCCACACCGAGAGGGGGGTGAATTAGTGTGTGAGCAATAATAAACTTTATACCTTCTTTTAGTAAACTAGAGAATTTCAAACATAATATAATCAAATGCACCAGTTCAATCAATCGAGAGTCATAAGCACATTCATCACATTAAAGAGACACAAAAATATTTGCAATTTGATTTTTATTTATTGTACATGGAAGACAACAATATTCTAGATTACAATCAACACAAACTAATAAGAAGAGCACCAAATCTGAAACATGACCCAACTTGGTTTTATTAGCTCCAACTAAGAATGTTTTGAGGAGTCCAATCCTCAACTGCAAGTCATTACTTGCAAGCTTGATGCCAATCACTGATTGTCATCAATATGCTGCTCAATCATCTCTACTCATGCTCATCATCTCTACTGCAGGTCATAGGTCTGCTCATCAATCTACTCATCAATACTGTTGCTCATCAATAATCTTGTTCATCTTCTCACTGTTGCTCATGAATATTACTCACGAACCTATAGTAAATCCTTCTTCTACTAGTCAACTCTGTTGGTAATTCTATGGTGCTCATCCTCTTCTCTGCTCACCATTCTTTACTGTTGCGATACTAATAATCAAAGCATCATCATCATCATAGAATTAATGTATGTATATGTCATCAAGGTTCCAAGATTACCAACAATGTATGGAACATCATGGGGCATGCATTATAGTGTTCAAGGTACTATCATATTATCAAGGCATCAACAAACAAAACTCATCTCATAGGAGTTGTGTCATCATTGTGCAGTCAACCACTCAGTATAGACCTATGTCCATCATTTTTACACATCACAAATACTTCTTGCATATCAAGCATAAATCATCATCATCAATGTCATATCAATGTTTTATAAACTAGAGGATACTTCACTATACATACATATACTGTATACATGTCACTACATTCTTCATCATACTACATCAATTTCAGTCTTCACTGTGTATTCCAGTCATCATCCTAGTATCATCATTCACATTAGCATCTTCATAATGTATTACAATAGTATAACACTCAGCATTAAAAATACCATGTATATCATGTCATCATCACTGAATATGAATCTTCACACCTTACTACTGCCAACATTCTTGAATGAATTACTTCTTTTCAATATCAGTGAATACCATTGACTCGAGACTTTTGATCATACCAGGGTCACCTAATGTTGTCTTGTGAGAATGATCTGAGTAGAATGTCTTCACCATTTTGACTTGATGACAGTGCTTTGTTGATCGGAATATTTCACCTCTTGCGGACAGCAAGGTGTTCCACTGGTCTGAATGGTTCAGATCCAGAACAAATAGATCGCAGAGGTTGATAACTCCCCCTAGACGCTGTAGATATCTGGAATAAAAGGCTTTGATAGTTCACCTGTGTACCTGCAAAAGAGTTCAACACGAAACTGATCAAAGCAACCAGAATATGATCTACTAATCTATGTTAGTGACTAAGGAATCTAGCAATATATATCTGAAATCAAACATCAACAATATATATGGGACAGAAAATCAACTTGCATTAGAAATATGAATAAGTTTACAACCAAGCCTTAGTGTTGACATGCATCTCCATGAAACCAGCTCTTCATCCCCAAAAGCTCCGACTCTAGCTCTCTATGCTCTTTCCAAATGATCTTGGGCCAAGAATCAGTCCAACAGCATAACAATACCTTCAATGTTCTCCCCTCAACCATGGCTATGAGCTCATATATATAGGGCTTTAATGGATAGAGATGGTTGAGAAATTAGTGGGTGAGGTGGCCTCTAAGATCCTAGGATGAGGGATCTCGAGCTCAACCAACCCACAGTAGTAGGGATAAGGGATATCTCAAGGCTTATCATCTAGAAGCCTCGAGAAGCTTCTATTTTTACCCTTTTATCTAGGGTACCACACTTCTCCTTCTATGACAGAGCGGTTCTAGTAATAACCGCTTATGGACCAAGGGTGACAGGCGATGGCACCGCTTGTGGACAACCGATGAAAAGCGGTGCAAAACAGGGGTACCGCTCCTAGATAAGGGACGATGAGCGGTGCTGGGAATTTGTATGATAGACTTATAAGAAACCATTTAGTCTTCACTCCAGAAGCTGGGATTCAAGGCAAGTAGGTATGTCAAAGGTCTTATCACATGATGGTGACAGGATTTTGGTATAACAGGATGCCCCCCGAAGCATGAGTCTTAGAGTGATACGATAAATGAGAGCTTTGAGAACAAGTCGTTGCCAAGAGAAGAAAATGTTGGCTCAATCGGAGCATGCATTCAAGTAGGAATCTGTAGTACATCAGTATGTTGAATCATAGACACAAGTAACCAAACTCATAGCTGCATACCAATACAAGGCAGATCCATGAGTGGAATAAACAAGCATGGCTACTAGAATACAACGTAGATCCATGTGATAGAGGACTCAAACTTGGACATAGCTACCAGACATACAACATAGACCTATGTCATACAGACGCAAATTTAAGCATAGCCATGACCATACAAATGTGGATCCATGCTAGATATACAAAACTCCATCCGAACCTAGGGAAAAGCAATGAGCGCTTTTAAACAGATACCTAGGGTCTTCGTCTCATCTTCCACAAAGTATGATTCCATCCATGTGATTACAATGATTTGAAGTTGAACATGGTAGAAACCACTTGATTACCGGCCAATGATGTGAACCGTTAACAAGTGCAAGGGAGATCACCATTAATGTCAATGATTCCCAAGGTACGCTAGTACAATCTACTGAGTGTGAATAGATGTCCTGATGTTGAACACCTAGTCGATTCTATCAATCAAAGGTCAATGATGTGAACCAATGTCGAGAGTGAGAGAATCTGTCATTAAGGCATACAGATCTCAAGGTACTGGAATATTGTTTCTAAGACTATTTCTCGGATGATGAGTTGATGTCGACGGGAATAGTCTCGTCGAAGGAGGGCCATGATGAGTCCCACATCGACGACATAAAACTCAGAACATAGTTTTGGAATGATGTGAACATAGTAACCATATTACTGACTCAAAGATATTGACACAAAGGCTGTGTATACTGTAGAGGTAAGACTTCTTCAAATTCCCTTTGAACATCGGGCGGCATGACAAAATGAATTGGCACCATGACTAGACAGGACAAATACACAATGCGACAGTGGACAATGCATTCTTTTGAAAGAATCAAAGGATTGACATGAATCATGAAAGTGGATCGTCATAGAGATCAGCTGAATACCCAATTGACCGACATGATTGTGCAGACAAGTGCCATGTTCAAAGGTAACAACAAACAACTACCATTGTTTGCAAAATGATTCCCTTTCCCATTTTCCCCATCATGATCAATGAGTGCCTCTTTTCGGTTTTACGAGTTCAAAGAGGGTAACAAACACTCAATATAGCTTGTCAGAAGACAAGTCCAGTCTCATATGTTTTACGAACCTAAGAGGGGAGGGGTTCGTTCCTAAAACGGGTCTCTCAATGTTTAATTTAACGAGTCCATTGAAAGAAAACTCAGTATCGTTCACATTTAGAGAGTCTGAATGAATACAGAAGAAGACTCCATGGGGGTCCTTTTTCATATGATTTAGTCTTTGAGGCCCAAAAAAGTATAAAATCATACCTTAGAGAACTCTTCCAGTCATGATTGGCTGGAGCGTTCCTTTCTCGTAAATAGTCCTATCCGAACCGAGAAAGAGATAACCTACCGTTGAACAGATGACTCTCCAAATACTTTAACGAGTGTGAAGAAGACAAGATCGCTCGACGATCTTTTCATATTTAGGGAGTCTAAAAAGGGTTTAAAGAGAACTCTTTGAAGTTTCTTTACACAATGTCACTTTTTATGAGCCCGGAAAGATTCAGAAATGGACTCGACTATCTTTTCATGTTTAAGGAGTCTGAAAGAAGATGTGAAAAGAAGACTCCATAACGTTTCTTTACACAATGTTGTATTTTACGAGCCTGGAAAGAAACTTGAACTAGACTCAGAACTTTGATACTATATTTTAACGAGCGTGACAAAGTGTCATAATAAATGCTCAATGACCTTTTTCGTTTTGTGAAAGTACGAAAAAGCCATAAACAAACTTTCCAAATCTTTTACAAAAGTCAACCTATAGACGACTCATAAACAAGTGTTAACTGCATCCAAAATCAACATTACGGGATTACGACAAATAGATTTTGACCAGAACATGATGTAATATAAAAAATATACTAAGTTAAACCCAAAGAATATCTATATAAGGCAAGTAAATAGTAAAAAATCAAACATGTCACTATTTACCTCTAGAAGAGAGCACTTGGAGCATTTTTTAGCCAGATCTTCTACAGTTGATACCGGGAGTTTCCACCGTCTGTTTTCAGTCTCGTCAGTTGCAGGTAATAGCTAAGACCTTCTTCTTTCATTTCATAGCTTTTATTTTGGGATTTGAGGGGTTTTAGGCATATTTGGAAAGCCCTAAAATCCTATTTGCGGGCACCGCGTCTACCCCTTGCGGGATAGGCGGTACCACTCGGGAACCACGCAAAAAACAAGGAGGACAGGCGGTGCCACCGCCTGTCTCTAATGGGGCACAGGCGATGCCAGCCATGGAGAAATTAAACCAATGATATATACAAAATTAGATCATTCTTTTGATTTGTAATGATTCAAGGATGATATTGATGTATACCATTGTTGTTTTGGCAAGTCTAGGCTTCCAAAATATGGTGATATGGAAGGAAAGAACATATGATGATGAGGCTGCTGAAAGGAATTTAGTGTGTATTTCCACACTCTAGAACTGTGGACTTCTAAAGTTCTTCTGGACACCAAGCATGGTGTCCCATGAGAGACTACTGGAACACATATTGAGAATGTGGAACCTAGAACAATAGTATTTCGAGGTGCGGGCTCACATACTTACAGTGGAAGTAGAGGACATCTACTTCCTGACTGGCCTATCGAGATGGGGTGCCCCTATCTCACTGACAGGTTCCTGTGGCGGGGAAATTACCACTAGAGAGCTCATAGATTAACACTGTGCACCAGGTACAGGCACATCAGGGAAGAAAATCCCCATTAGGGTAGTGACAGACAGGGCTCTATGAATTGTTCTGTTCACCATGTAGAGGGTGGCAGGGAGCCAGGGTGTACATCAGGCTTCCAGGGCACATATGCTGTATGCCCTAGAGGCAATGACACCTATGGTGTTCAATTGGGCAGAAGCATTGCTTCCAATCTTCAAGGATCAGTTGACTAAATGTCAGCAGGGAGTGCTGAAGCAATTCAACTTTGGTTCCATCTTAGCTTGTTTCTTCTTTGAGCGGGTCCCCCAGATGAGGCCCCAGGTGACTTTTTGGAGTCTGAGAGCACGGGACCCCCGCATGCTGAGGTGGGTCTAGATAATGGATCGCACAGGAGCAGGTAGGGCTAGAGTGAAGTTCGATGACTCATTCTTCAGATGGCTGCGGGATCAGATGCTCATGGTCGAGGACTATGCCTATGCGGGCACAGATTTTACAGGTGATCCTGACCTACCACTCCCGCTTGGAGGGTAGTGGGGAGACATTGGTAAGAAACAAGAAACCCTAAAGATGAAAAATGTTTTTATGTCTTTTATGTTTTATATTTTTTATGATAAGTGACGAGACCTGTTTGTCTTCATGCAGATGTTGGAGCAGCGAGGCATGGAGGAGCATCTCCATTATATAGGCGACCTAGAGCTCGCTTCATGCCATAGGGTGATGATATCACCGGGGAGCTAGAGGAGAACCTCAAGAGATTGACTCTGGACATCCCAGATGTTGACATAGATGACCTCCTGACTAGATATCAGAGATCTACGGCGGGAGTACCAGGCCGATTTAGCAGGCTACTTCACAGGGTGGCTCGAGCAGTGATGTGCTATCACGAGCACCACTAGTGGATGAGACATGTATACTGAAAGCTGATAGCTTCAGGATTTTGTATGATGATTTTTACTGAAAGCCTATGTGCTTCAGATGAGGTCTTGGGACCTATTTTTTGTAAATTTTTTTGTATATATATATACAGACTTTTACATGATGTTTATACATTTCAAATGGATGAATGCATTTTCTATGAGTTCTATGTGTCTTTAAATGTTTATTTACAATGTACCATGTTTGATTAACATCATGAATGGGAAATATGCCAATATAGGATGTAATTAGCCAATGAATCAGCAACTACATTATGTTCCCTAGGGATATGCCTATATATAATGGTTCCAAATGATCTTTCTAACAAACGTACCCTATAGAAGAGGCGGAAGAGCACTGGGTTCCTAATGGCGTAGACATGGTTTAAATGACAAACCATGAGCTGAGAGTTCATCAAAACTACTAGATCATGGACATCTTGGGAAGCAGCTTCAGTCAGAAGACCGATGACCACTTCATACTCGGCGATGTTATTAGTAGCGGGACCTAAGAAAACCACTCCTGAACTGACCAAATCTTCAGCTGGGGAATAGAGAACCCAAGTAGCTGAGGCTAGATTCAAGGTGTGGTAGCAAGCACCATCAACGAAGCCGTAGAAATCATCTACATGACCAAAACATGGTATAAACAGATGCGGGCACCAAAACTCAAAACCATCTTGAAAATACTGAAAACACACTGAAAGTCAATCAATATACATATATACAAGATACCATCCAAGAAGACCTAGGCATAGTACCTTTTCAAGTACAACCCATTACGAGGTTGCCCCAATGGGATTCCATCATAATCTACCAAATCATAGGCTCCTTTCTCTAACACCTTGGAAATAATGAAAGGTCCATACCACATAGACTCAAACTTACCCTTTCCTAGCTTGTCATATCTCTGGTCATAAGTCAAAACTAGGTCACCCTCGTTGAAAACACGAGGCTGGATGGATTTATCGTACTGTGCCTTGACGCATTTCTTATGCACCTCATTAGCCAAGGCAACATCTCTACGAGTCTCATCAAGGTTATTCAAGTACAAGAATCTCGCTTCCTCTGCGGAAGTGTTTGGGAGAAGTTCGATGGCAAGTTGTAAAGATGGAGTCTGAAATTGGATAGGCAAGACAACTTCAAGTCCATAGACAAGCTGGAATGGCATGAAACCAGTAGCTGTTTTCATGGAAGTCCAATAATCCCAAAGAGTGGAGAAAATAATCGGAGATGCCAATTGGATTTATGATCTCCAACCATCCGACGAAGCATAGTTTTCAAAACCTTGTTAATGGCCTCTACCTGACCATTAGCTTGCGGATAATACGGCGTAGAGTTTTCATGGTGAAAACCTAGCTTGGTACTCAATTCCTCCATCATTTGATTACGGAAATGGGATCCGTGATCAGTGATGATGGACTGCGGAACTCCAAATCTAGCTATGATATGATTGAACAAGAAGAGAGCGGCAGTCTTACCATCTTCTGCATGTGTAGGCATGGCCTCAACCCATTTTGTAAAATAATCCATGGCTACGATGATGTAACCATGCCCCTCGGCTGAGGTAGGTTTACAATGCATGAAGTCAATCCCCCATTTAGCAAGAGGGCCAATGGCAATGATGGGGTGGTGCAGAGTGGGATGGGTGTGCTTTTTGGGATAAAAATGTTGCCATGGTGGGAATTTCTTAACAGCCTCATGATAGTCTTTGAAGACAGAAGGCCAGAAATAGGCAGCACGAATAATTTTTTGGGTTGTAGCCATCCCAGATAAATGACCGCCACATGCTCCAGAGTGGCAATCATTTATCATGTGTTCAGCCTCCTCTTCAGTGAGGCATCGCCGAAGAATGGAGTCAATCCCACATCTATAAAAGGTATCATGCAAGATGAGGTAGTATTTCACATGGTGACGAATGCGGTGATGATCATCACGATATAAATGCAGCTGGAAACACTAGGTCTGGAGATAAATCAACAAATATCCATACCAAGGATCAATAGTGCTAATTAGGAACAGGAATTCATCTAGAAATGAATCGCTGGGCTCAGATTCTGTGGTAGCACAGGGAAGGTCACATATAAGCTCAGCGAAAACCAAGGATTTCTTTGATGTAGCCTTGGAAAACTCAAGATCGAACTCCTGAAGGATGACGATCCAACGAGGGTACTTGCTCCCGAGTACCTGATGAGTCAGAATGTAGTACATCGGGTTTTGGTTTGCCAATATGGTGGTAGTGTGAAGCAGAATGTAGTGACGAAATTTTTGCACAACAATGACCATGGCCAAAGCTAGCTTCTCCACATGTGAATAACGTGTTTCAGAATCAATAAGATTCTTACTAGCGTAATAAATCACATGCTCCTAACCGTAGAGATTGTCCTGCACTAAAACCATGGAGATGGTAGTAGTGGAGGAAGCAATATACAAGAGAAAATCCTTTGAATAGTCCGGGGGGTGTATCACGGGTGAATGAGTTAGAGCGTGCTTAAGACTATCAAAGGTAGTTGGGCTTGGTCATCCCAAAAGAATGGAGTGTTCTTCTTGAGGAGACGCATATAACCGTGCGTTTTCTTAGCAAATTGCACACGAAACAACGGAGAAAGTTTTCCTTCCCCTGCAAATTTTGGAGTTCAAGGATGGTGGTTGGGGCTGGTAGATTAATGATGGTGACAATCTCCAAAGGATCGATCCGGATGCCATCTTTGGATACCACAAAGCCAAGTAGATGTCCCGTCTCAATGCAAAAAACACATTTATGCGGATTGAGCCTTTATTATAATGACAACATCTCAAGAATATGTCTGTAAGATGACCGGGGTGGTCCTCTCGTCGCTGTGAATGAGCAGGGAGGTCATCAAGGTATGGTTCAACAATATGTTTAATGTCATGAAACGCATAGGACATCGCACGCTGGAACGTGGTGCCAATGTTATTCAAGCTGAAAGGTAACTTCTTATACGCAAAGGTTCCCCATGGGAAAATGAATGCCATCTTATGCGGATCGGCGGGCAATATCTCAATCTGATTGTAGTCGAAGAAGCCATCCATGAATGAAAAGATGACACTTCCAGCACAGTTGTCGATAATCTGATCGATGTGCGGGGTAGGAAAGTTGTCTTTGGGACAAGCTTTATTTAAATCCCTAAAGTCGATACAGACTCTAATGGTGCTCTGCTTTTTATTGACAGGGACAACGTTCGATACCCATTCCGTTAGAGGTACAGGATAAATAAAACCAGCTTTTAGAAGCTTCTCAATCTCAGCTTTAATAGCTGCGGCCTTCCTAGGATGGACTTGCCTAAGTTTTTGCCTAATAGGTTTAGCCGTGGGATAAGTTTTAATCTCGTGGACCACAATGGAAGGGTCGATCCCCGGCATCTCTTCATAGGACCAGGCAAAAATATCACAGAATTCCTTAAAAAGTGCCTTATATGCTTCAGATCCATCTGTGGAGTAGTTCTTCCCAACATGAACATGCTCGATAACATCAGGCTTGGCTGATATGTCAATTTGGTTCGTCTGAGTAATGTTGCAAAGGTTTCCTTCAGAATCTGTATCTTGCAACAATATAGGACTTTGCGGAACATTGACAATATCAGTAGGAAACAAGGATGCAAAATCATAGCTGCTCGAATTGGTATTGGGGAGGAACATGGATCTATGATGGTGATCCTCCCAAATGGGCTCACCTGTGTTCATGATCTCTATAATGGACTCTTCGGAAGGAAAAGTCTCGGAGAGATAGTCTAGAATCAGAAGAGAAGGTTCTAACCAGTATGGTAAATGCTAAGGATCCAAAGCCACTAAATGAATATCATTAGTGTGATCATCAGAGCAAGTTTGAATGGTGTCATACATAGCTTCATGCAGGCTCAACAAGGTGGACTCAACAACATTTGTGCCCTGGGGCTCAATATCAAATGAGGCGATCATATGTACTATCGCGGTATCCATGCTAGGAGGAGAAGAGGGAAAAATCCCCATAAGGGATGAATCCTTCAGCATACCTACCCCAATCGACTGGTAAGGAGGAGGGGACTGACCTAACATGGGGATGTTATTAGCCGTAGAGGTAGTCATCTGGCATACAGAAATCAAGCTGGTCAATAGTAACAATTCTCTCAAGATGCGGGAATTGGACCGTTCAAAATACTGTTGAAGCAACAACATTCATGGCATAGAACCAATTCCTTCCTAAAAGGAGGTTATAATCTAAAGGGGCATCTACCACTTCTACTTGGATGGAAACGGTTTTGCCCCCCAGCTCCACCGTGAGGGCTGATATGAGGCCATGGGGTTGGAATCCTCATCAATCAAAGGATTTAAGGGTTGTAGGTGATGTAATAAGCTCGGGAGAGCCAAGAGCTTTCCAACAAGTCAGAGATAACACCAAGGTCGAAGCTCCTTCATCTAGTACCATTTGAAAGAATTTCTTTCCCACTACTTTCGTAATGATCTGAAAAGCAAGTTTATGTGGTAATCTAGGTTTATAGTTCTCAATATTGAAGTGAATCAAGTTAGTGTTATCCGGGTCTACAGCTCCTAATGCAGTCAACAAGTTCTTGCGCTGTGTAGGGAAACTTTGGAGTACTTCTAGGGTAGACATCGCACAAGGTGCCTGAGTGATATCCTCAACCACATTATATAATTGAGTGGCTCAGGCATTGGGATTAAAGACAGCCTTCCGAAGAGTACTCTTTGGTGGGCGCAAAATCATGTCGAGAGTAGGCTTCTCGATAGACAAGGGAACAGTAGACGAGGATTCCAGAGAACTAGTGGAGGGAGCTTTCCCTGAAGAAGATTGATCTTCTTGCTTATCTGCGGGTTTATCATAATTCTGGCTTCGAGTTTGCATATGGATGGTATCTGAGGACATCATACGAATTTCCTCTAATGAACTAGAGTTACCATGGTTCGACATGTGGTCTACCGGCTATTGTTATGAGGGGATAGGATCCGTAAGTACTGCAGGTGCGGGATTAGACTTTAAAAACTTGGA
This sequence comes from Pseudotsuga menziesii, assembly GCA_001517045.1. Taxonomy (NCBI): domain Eukaryota; kingdom Viridiplantae; phylum Streptophyta; class Pinopsida; order Pinales; family Pinaceae; genus Pseudotsuga; species Pseudotsuga menziesii. The sequence goes on from LPNX010094956.1 coordinate 254,837, forward strand.
TATTTCGTTGCGATGGGGACACTCCTTGGAGAAGTGGTCACCACCACATAACAGACAAGGGTATTTAGCCTTCCTTTTCCCTGTGTTGTTGTCATTATGGGTTGATTGTGGGGCCTCCTGCTGGTTTCCAGGTTTTTTATTTTGATTTTTACCTTTCTTTTTATCAACCGAGGTTTGAGTACTTTGAATAGAATTGACCTCGGCGGAAACCTTGGGAGTCGAAGGAGTAGCAGGTTGGGTTTACTTGGAAGGTTTCGCTATGGATGGGGACTGGATTGAACCAACAATCCCGTCAACAGGTACTTTTGTTGATGGCTTGGCAGGGTCAGTGCTGGGGTGAGGAGCTTGAGGAATCAGGTCATAAAGAGTCCCGGATAGGGAATAGACCAAGTCTAGGTACTAAGCCCAACTAATAGCCTGCTCTTTGGTAATGGCACTGCCCATGGCCACATCTCAGGCAATAGGAGGCAACAAGGACTTAGTGAACCAATCAGCTAACAATTGATCCAGAATAGGGGCCTTAATAAGTCTTCTCCACCTTCTCCACTCATGAATATGGTTAGAAATGTGGGTGGAGGTGTTCTGTCGCAAAGAAGTTAAAAGATCAGTGCCTGTTTCATAACAAATAGGGAGCTGAAAGTGTGTAAGAAATACAGTTGCCAATGAGCCAAAATCCATAAACAAGTGTTATGGGAGTTCAATATACCACTTTGCGGCTATATCAGTCAAAGCTCGCTGAAAGAGTCGTAACCGAATGGAATCATCCATGAGGGAGTTCGAGGAACACCACAAATGAAAAGTCATAACATGGTTCTACAGATCTTCACCCTACTTCCCATCGAATTTTGGAATGTCCGATGGTAACTTTACCGGAATGGGAGGCCGCGAGGGATTGTGTTGAATGGGATCATTAATCAACTTGGACAAATTGGGCAAGTCCAAAGTTGCAAGGAAAGGTAACTATCTATTGGGCTGCACATACTGGAAATATTGATATGGCATGAAATTACTAGCAGGGCCATATGTTGACTGATAAACAGGTTGCTGTGAGGAAGAACTACTGGGGAATCTGCCCATGGGGGGTTGATTTCCAGAAATAGGACCACTAGGACCACTAGGGCCTCCAGGAGGAGGACCACCAGAGCCACCGGGACCACCAAGGCCACTGGGACCACCAGGAGGCAGACCACCAGACCCTCTGGAACCTCCAGGAGGTGGAAAACCTCCGGAGCCACCGGAACCACTAGGGGGAGGGCCACCAGACCCTCCAGAGCCATAAGGAGGAAAGCCACTAGGTCCCCCAGGACCACTAGGAATGCCAGCACCATGAGGAGGACCGCCAGGCCCTCTAGGACCATTAGGTCCCCTAGGGGGAGGACCTCCATAAGGCGTTCCTCTTGCACCTCCTGTAGTATGTATGGGTATCCCTCCCATGGCTGGCATGTAAGACTAGTTGGGTTACTCCCATGGCGTAAAAGTGTTGCTAGGGAATGGAATTCCAGTAGGATTAGATGGATGATTACCTATAGGTATTTGATAACCATAACCACTAGAAGGCTGAATGGCGACAGGTTGTGCCCCCAAGGGCTGACCTAAACTAGATGGGGGATTTACCACATTAGTGTGGGTGGGAGGGACAAAAACTATAGATGTTTCTATGTTAGAGGTCTGCTCTTGACTAGGTACAACTCCAGGATCAGATAATGTAGGTCATGTCGGGGGTTTCCCCTTGGCATTCAAAGGTACTAAAGACACAGTAATTGAAGGTTAGGCCCTAGATGCAAAAGATTTGGGTGGATTTGGATCAAACATAACATAAGAGGTGAGAGGGGTGGAAATTTGAACTGGGATGTGGGTTGTTAATGGCAGATATATAATTGGTTCAATGGGTCTCATAGAATCAGCTAGTGAATGATATCCCACAGGAAGGAATGTGGAACAAACTGGTGAAGGGCCTAATAGGTTGTCAATCTATTTTTCTACCTCCTGTGCACAAAGGATAGCAGTACGGTATTGCCTACGTTCTTCTTCACTTTCAGGAGAACTTACATGGGTGCCAAATGAGGCAATGGCCTATCCGATAGGTGTCTCCCAAAAAGGAGCATTAGGACCAAAATCCGGACAGGTATCATCAACATGATCTTCCACGGGAGGATGGAGCGATGAATCCTCATAGGAAGGCTGTTGGACCAAGGGAGGCAAGTGTGAAGAATATGGTACTCCACTTTCTGCCACCACATGATCTCCCACTTTGGAGGTGGTAGCAGCTCCTTGGTTGATAGCTTCCATTGGATTTCCTTCTGAAACAGAAGTAAAATCAGGTGGCAAGCCTCGTACTCTCCTGGAATGTCTTAACTTAGCTAGTGTGTATAGTTCCTATCTAACCTAGGGTCTGAAAATCTAGAAAAAACACACCAAAAGACTTCCCTACTCAAACTATAGGTCAAAACAAGTAGACTTAAAATGACAGGGGGAGTTCAAAAAGTCAGGGTTCTCACTAGGATTGTCAAGCCGGTGCCACTTGCGATATACCTCAAGGGTACGTGCGTAGTAATCTCCCCGAATGCTATTTTTGGTGTATGGCTCCAAACAAGATGACCAAAGGGCTTTTCTCAGATAGATAAGGTACCCTAGTGGGGTCTCTCGATATACTCAAGGTACGTGGGAGCTCGAATCGGTAGTAGTGCTGTCTAATGCATAACCGTACACAAGGGGCCTTCCGATATACAATTGAGTAAGTGAAGTACCTTTCTATATACCTCAAGGGTACGTGAAAGGTCATTCGATATACCGACGGTACGTGGAAGGACTGCGCGAGTCCCAAAATGTAATGCTGAGAAATAACGACAGCTCCTACGTTTTACGACGCTCGAACATGTCTCTAACCTATCACTCAAGTTACTACGTAAATTTTAACCTACAACTACCATTGATTTTAACTTGTATGGTTAGGTGAATGCATGATTTTCTAATAGAAAATTAAAACCATACAGTATTCTTGTGCAAATGTTCACTTTACCATTTAATATGCCTACTTACGGGAGGGAAGAGAGTGTTTTTCTTTTTGTTTCAAAACCAAAAATCATACCAATCAATAGTCATGAACATCAAATCAAAGACAAGCAAATACTTCTACAAACCAAATTATTCTTTCCGAAAGCAAATGGGAAGGGTGAGAATCTCTTTTCCTAAAAGAATAACACCAAGCACACCTATATGCCAATGCACTCTAAATTTTCAAATTTCTTAAAAACATAAGCAAATCTAACTTAAAACTACCATTTTTTTTAATATTTTGATCGAGATAGTCCTATATGCATAAGAGACAAAAGATCATACAAGTCCTGGAAGCTTGTGAAGCCAATCAGAAAACCCGAATCCAATGCTCAAATATGATGTCCTAATCTCAAGCAAAACTTTTCTTTTTTGAAGGGAAGAAAAATAAGTTTACTATGCAAGCAAGAAATGAAATCTAGAAGCTAATATAATGTTCTTCTTTCAGCATATGCAACGAAAAGAGAGTTCAATGAGCACCCTAACTTTCAGAAAACAAGAAATCCTTCTTTAAACACAACCAATGAGCAAGAAGCGGATGGACAATAAAAAAGACCAAACAAATTTTTAAAATTCCACTCAAAATCAATCTTGAACCATCAAAGCAGCAAGCCACACACATCAGGTTCAATAACACAAGCCCGAGAATAGAATTGAAAGTAATCAAAATTTCAAATTTTTACAAAGAAAAATGAGGAAAAAGAGTTTTGGACTAATGCCTACTTGGTACCGCGCTTCATAGGTGTTGTAAGAGCATTTCCAAAGCAACACTACTCCTTTCTAACTAGATACAGGCGGTGGCACCGCTTACTGTCCACTGTGTTCAGGTGGTGGCACCGCTCCGTGCACAAAGCATTGCCATGGTTCCCTGTAGATGGCCAAAACAAAAAGAGAACAATGGATCATATAAAAAACAGACTAGATCAAAGTGAAAACTATCGAATTGAATATGGTAACGGAGCATAAAAAACCGAAATAACTCAGATCTGAACAAATCTAGAAATTTCAAACCGAAATAATACAAATTAGAAAGTAGATTTGACTGTAAAGAGTTGAAGAAAACGGAGCCTGGATTCGGACAAGAGTTGCAGACTGAGGATGATTAGAATGACTGAATACAACTACTCCCCAGCGGAGTCGCCAGATTTGTTGATCGGAATATTTCACCTCTTGCGGACAGCAAGGTGTTTCATTGGTCTGAATGGTTCAGATCCAGAACAAATAGATCACAGAGGTTGATAACTCCCCCTAGATGCTGTAGATATCTGGAATACAAGGCTTTGATAGTTCACCAGTGTACTTGCAAAAGAGTTCAACACGAAACAGATCAAAGCAACTAGAATATGATCTACTAATCTATGCTAGTGACTAAGGAATCTAGCAATATATATTTGAAATCAAACATCAACAATATATATGGGATAGAAAATCAACTTGCATTAGAAATATGAAGAAGTTTACAACCAAGCCTTAGTGTTGACATGCATCTCCGTGAAACCAGCTCTTCATCCCCAAAAGCTCTAACTCTAGCTCTCTATGCTCTTTCCAAATGATCTTGGGCCAAGAATCAGTCCAACAGAATAACAATACCTTCAATGTTCTCCCCTCAACCATGGCTATGAGCTCATATATAGGGATTTAATGGATAGAGATGGTTGAGAAATTAGTGGGTGAGGTGGCCTATAAGATCCTAGGATGAGGAACTTGAGCTCAACCAACCCACAGTAGTAGGGATAAGGGATATCTCAAGGCTTATCATCTAGAAGCCTCGAGAAGCTTCTCTTTTTACCCTTTTACCCAGGGTACCATGCTTCTCCTTCTATGACAGAGCGGTTCTGGTAATAACCACCTATGGACCAACGGTGACAGGCAGTGGCACTGCTTGTGGACAACCGATGAAAAGCGGTGCGAACAGGGTTACCACTCTTGGATAAGGGACGATGAGCGGTGCTAGGAATTTGTATGATAGACTAATAAGAAACCATTTAGTCTTCACTCTAGAAGCTGGGATTCAGGGCAAGTAGGTATGTCAAAGGTCTTATGACATGATGGTGACAGGATTTTGGTATAACATGCTTCCAAAACATTGTATGCACAAATAGAGTTCTTCCTTTACATACTTCGAATTATTTGTGTGTACTACCATTGTATAGATCTATATGTATTCAAGACAGATCATTTCTCCAATAGCCTTGAAAAGAAACACTTACCAATATTTTTTTTCTGAGTATTGGATTAACCATTTGGATGAAAACATATCTACATTGTCATCAAAATTATAACTACCCTTTCTATCTTCAATAACCTTCGGATGCTCAAAACTTTGTTGTTCCTTTATTACAATCTTTTGGACTGTGGTATCATTAAATTGTAATCCAAAGACACGTTCCAACTTTTATCACCCGAACTCAAAAAGTTACAGTGCTTGCTTTGATGTGTTGGTGAGTTTTGAATAGCTTCATATCCTTATTATGCTGCAACATAATTTTAGACATGATACTTCTTCACATTTACTACATTTGAGACCAAAAATGGAAGGTCGAGCAAGGCTCTACAGAGATCTGATCATTAAAAGAAATTCTTCTTGATCAAACCATTAGCACTGAGGTTACCAAATAATTAGAGATATTAGACTTTAAAACCTTCATGTATGTAGCCTGAGTTTTTAAACCATGAGGATCTGTGGCTGCTTTTAGAGATCAGAGTTAGACTTATTGACTTGTAAATTTTTCTTCCATACAACCCGAAAAATAGAGATAAAACCACCACCGAAATTTAGAGTTCCAAAACAAAAATATTGGCAGTCGACTTGTTCAAGGTCAATAAGGTATTGTAATATTCATATTTTGTGTCACATAAACCTTTCAAATTTCAATGGAAAGGGTCATGATGGTCTTGTGTTAAAGCATCAAATACCCAAGGTACCATGTGCAAGGGTTTCAATGATAATTTCAAAGTCTTCTTCAAGAAATTATCTCCATTAATTTCCTAATATAATTCTTACCATAATATGGACCAAGCAAAGAGTCTTCAAGTGTTCCAAGTGCCTTCATACCATAATGAATGTAGGTGCCAATATATACAATGTGTGTCACACAAAAACTTCACCCCACCTTCAAGTGTACAAGGATCATCAAGTGAGTGGGTGTCTTCATCACGCAAGCAATGAGATTCAAGACCTTAGCAAGGGTCATTAAGGTCTTCACAAGGGTTCCATGAATTCATTAAGTTATCAATGACCACATCATCACCTTTGAGGGTTCAAGGACCATTAACCCATCAAGTATGGGTCCAATGGCTTCATCAGGGTTTCTTTATCAAGCAAGAGGCATCATGGGCTTCTTCAACCATCTTAACCATGCAAGGAGACCTCCAAGAGTCAAGGTCCATCATGGCATCACCTATGGGGTTTCTAGGCCTTCTCCTAGGGTACCATGACACGATTAGAGCATGAATGATTACATAATGGGTCATTAAAGCTTCTTCAACATGTTCTGGTCTTCTCTATCATCCATAAAGGATCCAGGACCATCTCTAGGGTATTCAACACCATCAACAGGATATTCAACAAGGTTGTGGCTCCAAGATACATCCTTGTGGGTACAGGGACTTTGTCAACTGGATACAAGGTGCTTCAAGGAATAACCCCACTCTATAAGGGGTTCAAGGCATTGCAAGTGGGACTTGGTGGCATCAAAGACAAAATGTGGGGCCACTTCAGGTTCATGTTGGCATCAACGACAATTTCATCAACAATCTCCCCCTTTTTCATTGATGACAACAACTCATGATCCCCCTGTGAGAATGCTCCCCTTTTGTCTTCATCTCCCCCCTTTGGCATCAATGGAAAAGGGTGTCCACATACCTTTATCTGAAATCACTGATTACTGATCATTACTCCCCCTGCCAATATGCTTGATCCTAGGACCTATCTGTATGCATGGAGTAATCATCCTTTCTCTTTGTGTTCATCCTATAGCCTCAGGAAATCAAGGCGTGCTAAGGTATTTGAGAGACCTTAAGCTTGGATTTCCATATGGCATCCATCCTCCCTACTCTGATCAAATTCTCCTATCTCTAACTACTCGGTCTTCTTCATCCATAATTTCTTCTTGGAATTTATCCTTTCAATATTTGTTCCTTCATTTGTACCGACATTCCTTGATGATTTGTATGAAATCCTCATCATTGGTTGTTTCCATGTACACCAACAATCTTGATATTTTTCTCAAAGCTACTGCAACTACACCACCTCATCATACAACAATATGCAACAATGTGACCAAAATGGTTGCATGTCCAACATCTGATTGAGCTGTTTGAACTTCCAACACTTCTTTGATCAACTTCATTTTTCCATGCTTGAGAGTGTCCCTAACTGTAGGTCTTTGTCTTTTGATCTTCAAATATTCTTGTTGATGTGTATGAAGGACTCCTCCTTGGTTGGCTTCTTTGACTTTCACATTCTTGGGATTTGTGACCAAAACCACTACATGTGTAGCATATCAATGTGTGACATGTGGTAGCAACATGTCCAACTTGATTACATCTTCAACATATAAATGATTCATTGGGACTTACACCACTTCTTCTTCTGTAGAGTCTACAGTCCACAACTTTATGACCAAAGTTATAACAAAAATAACAATAACCATTGAAACCACTTTCATATTTGGGTCTTGGAGTTATTTCTTTTCTGAGCTTGCTTTGAGGAATAGATCTAACTCCTTGTTTCATCTTTGAACTTCCCAAGTCCTTATTTTCATGTGCAAGTGCATGGGGAGCCACTTTGGACATTGACAGACCTGCTTCTGGAGTCTTCAGAGACCAATTGTCATCTTCAGACTTTTCTTTGTCCTTCTTGAAACCAAGACTAGTTTTTTCAAGTGGAGATATTTGGAAATACAAGATATTATCTATGACAACTGAACTGTCCTAGAATTTGAAAAAGACTTCATTCTTCTCACCTTTATTCCTGATACCAACTACCTCCATTTCCAACTTCCAAATTGTCTCCTCCTTTTCTTCCAGCTGAATCTTCAACATTTCTTCTATCCTCTTGGATTCCTCCCGCCAAGTCTTCAGATCATGATTGACCTCTCTAGTTTCTTCAAGCTCTTCAGAAGGCTCTTTTGGTTCTTCCTTTTGACTGATCAAATCAGTCTTTAGTTGTTCAACTTCAACATCCTTGTCTTTAATTTGATCCCGCAACTCTTTGTACTTGTTTTTGAGCTTCACAAGAAACACTTTCATTGTGTATTTTACTGATACTCATTAAGGGAGTCCAAGATTTTCTTTTTGAACTTCATGAAATCACTTTGGTTCATATTTACTATGCTTAGGAAGCAATTCACTCTCATATCAATACCCAACAACGTGAGATGTATCTCTTGTGCTGCATTTGATATCCCTTCATCATCAACTGCAAGAACCTTCTCAATTTCATCACACAAGATATCATTACAATCACAAGTGTCCATACCTTTATTGGAGTCCTCTTCTTGCTTCTGTTCTTCTTGATTGATCTCTTCCATGGGCTTGTCTTCTGGTTCCTGATTTGTCTTTTCAGGTTCTGGTCTTTCCTACTAATACTCGCTCTCTAACTTGAACCATAGGCCTTTTGCTGAAGTGTACTCTCCTACACTTTCCTTCACTGAGCTAGGAATTCCATCCATGAGGAACTTCAAGGCTATAGTGTTGTCCTTCTTTGCTTCCTTCTGTGCAACTGATTTTCCCTTCTTGTCTGATGGAGTGGGTGGATGAATCACAATCTCCCAAATTCCAAACTTCTTCAGATATGCCTTCATCTTGCTTCTCCAACAGAAATAATCTATCATATCAAGTACAACCACATCATTGCTTGATGGATCTTCCTTATCTTCCATTGTGTATAATGATCTCCTTCAAGCTTTCTAGGCTTGTGATGAAGGCTGGCTCTGATACCAATTATTGAACACAATGGCCACACTGAGAGGGGGGTAAATAAGTGAGTGAGAAATAATTAAATTTTTACCTTCTTTAGTCAACTAGAGAATATAAAACGTAATATAATTAAATGTATCAGTTTAATCAACCAAGAGTCATAAGCACATTCATCACATCAAAGAGACACAAAAATATTTGCAATTTGATATTTATTTATTGTAAATGGAAGACAACAATCTTATCGATTACAATCAACACCAACTGATAAGAAGAGCACCAACTCTGAAACATGACCCAACCTGGTTTTCTTAGCTCCAAATCAGAATGGTTTGAGGAGTCCAATCCTCAACTGCAAGTCATTACTTGCAAGCTTGATGCCAATCACTGATTTTCATCAATCTGTTGCTTAATCATCTCTTCTCATGCTCATCATCTCTACTTCTGGTCAAAGGTATGCTCATCAATCTACTCATCAATATTGCTGCTCATCAATCATCTTTATCATCTGCTCACTGTTTCTCATGACTATTGCTCATGAACCTCTGGTCAATCCTTCTTCTGATGGTCAATTGTGCTGGTCATTCTATGCTACTCATCCTCTTCTCTGATCACCATTCTTTACTGCTGCAATATTGATCATCAAATCATCATCATCATCAGAGAATTAAGGAATGTATATGTCATCAAGGTTCCAAAATTACCAAAAAGGTCTGGAACATCATGGGGTATGCATTATATTGTTCAAGGTACTATCATATCATCTAGGAATCAACAAACACAACTCATCTCATAGGAGTTGTGTCATCATTGTACATTCAACCACTTAGTACAGACCTCTATCCATGATTCTTGCACATCACAAATACTTATTGCATATCAAGCATACATCGTCATCATCAACATCATATCACTTTTTTATACACTACAATATACTTCATTATACATACATATATTGTATACATATCAGTGCATTCTTCATCACAATACATCAATTTCAGTATTGACTGTGTATTCCGGTCATCATCCTTGTATCATCATTCACATCATGCATCTTCATATTGTATTACAATAGTATAACACTCAACATTAAACATACCTTGTATATCATGTCATTATCATTGAATATGTATCTTCACACCTTACCACTGCCAATATTCTTGAATGCATTACTACTTTTCAAGATCCATTAAGATCATTGACATGAGACTTTTGATCATACCAAGGTCACCTAATGTTGTCTTGTGAGAATGCTTTGAGTAGAATGTATTCACCAATCTGACTTGATGACAGTGCTTCCAAAACATTGTATGCAAAAATAGAGTGCCTCCTTTACATGCTTTGAATTCTTTTCTGTGTACCACCGTTATACAGATCTATGTATTCAAGAGAAATCACTTATCCAATAGCCTTCAAAAGAAACAATTACCAATATTTTGTGACTGAGTATTGGATTGACCGTTTCGATGAAATCATCTCTTCATTGTCTTCAGACTTCTCACTACCCTTTCTATCTTCAATAATCTTCAGATGCTCAAAAATTCAATGTTCCTTTATTAAAACCTTTGTGACTGTGGTATCATTAAATTGTAATCCAAAGACACCTTTAACCTTCTATCACTCGAACTCAGAAATTTCAAGTGATTGCTTTGATATGTTGCCAAGTTTTGAATAGATTCATATCCTTATTATGCTGCAACATAATTTCAGACTTGATACGTCCTCTTAACATTTACTACAATTGAAACAAAATTTGGAATGTCGAGAAAGGCTCTACAGAGAGCACCGAGGTTACCCAAAAATCAAAGATATCATACTTTAAAACTTTCATGTTTGTATCTCAAGTTTTTAAACCATGAGGAATCGTAGCTGATTTTAGAGATCAGAGTTAGACTTATTTACTTGTAAATTTTTCTTCCATACAACCCGAAAAAACTAAGATAAAACCACCATCAAAATTTAGAGCTGTAGAACGAAAATATTGCTACAACTGTCATAGTGCTCCTGTATACCCGAATTTAGAGGTGAAAAGGACTTATGCAGTTGTATCGTTCACTAATAGCTGTTGGAAGCTTGAAATTAAAATTTGGAAAGCTTCATCTTGTATTGGGCTTCCTCAGTAGGTTACCCAAAATTTTGGAAGGAGAGAGAAGAAAAGAAATATTACACCCTTTCTTTGCTGCTGCTGCTTTACATTGCTGTTGCTGCCCCAGTTGATTTCATAGCTAATCTTACTCCTCTGAATATTCACTTACAAAAATGAGAGCTCGATAGGGTATTTATAGTGGTTTTCCAAAAAAAAATTTAGCCAACCTGTTGGAATTTATTATTTATTATTTTTAATTTTTTATAAATTATTTAATGGGATGACTTCCAATAAATATGAAATTTATTTTTATATTGGTAGCCGACTTGTTCAAGTTCAACAAGGCATTGTAATATTCATATTTTGTGTCACATAAACCCTTCAAATTTCAATGGAAAGGGTCATGATGGTCTTTTGTTCAAGAATCAAAGACCCAAGGTACCATGTGCAAGGGTTTCATTGATACTTTCAAAGTCTTCTTCAAGACATTATCTCCATTAATGCCCAAACATAATTCTTACCATAAGAGGAACCAAGCCAAGAGTCTTCAAGTGTTCCAAGTGCCTTCATACCATAATGAATGTAGGTGCCAATATCTACAATGCGTGTCACACAAAAAATTCACCCCATCTTGAAGGGTACAAGGATCATTAAGTGAGTGGGTGTATTCATCATGAAAGGATTGGGATTCATGACCTTAGAAAGGGTCATCAAGGTCTTCACAAGGATTCCATGCCTTCATTAAGTCATCCATGACCACATCATCACTTTTGAGGCTTCAAATACCATGAACCTATCAAGTGTGGGTACAAGGACTTCTTCAAGGTTTATTTATGATGCAAGAGGCATCATGGGCTTCTTCAACCATCTTAACCATGTAAGGAGACCTCCAAGGGTCGAGGTCCATCATGGAATCACCTATGGGGTTTCTAGGGATTCTCCTAGGGTACCATGACACCATTCGAGCATGAATGACCACATAATGGGTCATTAATGCTTCTCCAACCTGTTCAGGTCTTCTCCATCATCCATAAAGGCTTCATGACAATCTCTAGGGTATTCAACACCATCAACATGGTATTCAACAAGGAGGTGGCTCCAATATCCATCCTTGTGGGTAAAAGGACCTTGTCAACTAGGTACAAGGTGCTTCAGGGCATAACCCCACTCTGTAATGGGTCCAAGGCACTGCAAGTGGGACTTGGTGGCATCATTGACAACCTGTGGGGCCACTGCAAGTTCATGTTGGCAACAATGACAATTTTATCAAAAATATCCCCCTTTGTCATTGATGAAAACAAGTCATGATCCCCCTATGAGAATACTCCCCTTTTGTCTTCATCTCTCCCCCTTTGGAAACAATGGAAAAGGGTGTCCACATACCTGCATCTGAAATCACTGATTACTGATCATTGCTCCCCTTGTCAATATGCACTATCCTAGGACCTATTTGCATTCCTAAAGTAACCATCGATTTCTCTTTGATTTCATCCTCCAGCCTCATGAAATCAAGGTGTGCTAAGGTATTTGAGAGACCTTAAGCTTGGATTTCCATACGAAATCCATCCTCCCTACTCTGATCAAATTCTCCTATCTCTAACTGCTCGGTCTTGTTCGTCCATACTTTCTTCTTGGAATTTGTCCTTTCAATATTTGTTCCTTCATATGTACCGGATTTCCTTGATGACTTGTATGACATCCTCATCATGGGTTGTTTTCGTGTACTCCAACAATCTTGATATTTTTTCCCAAAGCTACTGCAACTATAACACCTCATCGTACGACAATATGCAACAATGTGACCAAAATGGTTGCATGTCCAACATCTGATTGAGATGTTCGAACTTCCAACACTTCTTTGATCAACTTCATTTCTCCGTGCCCGAGGGTTTCCCTCACTGTAGGTCTTTGTCTTCTGATCTTCAAATATTCTTGTCAATGTGTATGAACAACTCCTCCTTGGTTGACTTCTTTGACTTGCACATTCTTGGGATTTGTGACCAAAGCCACTACATGTGTAGCATATCCATGTGTGACATGTGGCATCAACATGTCCAACATATAACTGATTCATTGGGCCTTCCACCACTTCTTCTTCCATAGAGTCTACACTCCACAACTTTATGACCAAAGTGAGAACAAAAATAATAATAACCATTGAAACCACTTTCATACTTGGGTCTTGGAGTTGTTTCTTTTTTGAGCTTGATTTGAGGAATATACCTAACTCCTTGTTTCATCTTTGAACTTCCAAATTCCTTGTTGTCATGTTCAAGTGCATCCAGGATCCGCTTTGGATGTTGATGGACCTGCTTCTGGAGTCTTCGGAGACCATGTGTCATCTTCAGATTTTTCTTTGTCCTTGTTGTAACCAAGACCAGTTTTTTCAAATTGAGATATTTGGAAATCCAAGAACTTATCTAGGAAAACTGAACTGTCCTGGAATTTTAAAAACTCTTCATTCTTCCCATCTTTCTTCCTCATACCAACTACTTCCATTTCCAACTTCTAAATTGTCTCCTCCTTTTCTTCCAGCTGAATCTTCATGATTTTTTCTATCCTCTTGGATTCCTCTAGCTGAGTCTTTAGATCATGATTGACCTCTCTAGTTTCTTCAAGCTCTTCAACAGTCTCTTCTCGTTCTTCCTTTTGACTGATCAAACAAGTCTTTAGTTGTTCAACTTCAACATCCTTGTCTTTGATTTGATCCCACAACTCTTTGTACTTGTTTTTTAGATTCACAAGAAGCACTTTCATTGTCATGGTACTTTGTTGTTATTCATTCAAGGAGTCCAAAATTTTCTGTTTGAACTTCATGAAATCACTTTGGTCCATATTTACTATGTTTAGGAACCAATTGGCTCTCATATCAATATTCAACAACGTGAAATGTATCTCATGTGTTGCATTTGGTAGCCCTTCATCATCATCATCTGTAAGAACGTTCTCAATTTCATCACACATGCTATCATTACAATCACAAGTGTCCATATGTTTACTAGAGTCCTCTTCTTTCTTCTCTTCTTCTTGATTGATCTCTTCTGTGGTATTGTCTTCTGGTTCCTGATCTGTCTTTTTGGGTTTTGGTCTTGCCTTCTAATACTTGCTCTCTAACTTGAACCATAGGTATTTTGCTGAAGTGTACTCTCCTACACTTTCCTTCACTGAGCTAGGAAGTAAATCCATGAGGAACTTCAAGGATGTAGTGTTGTCCTTGTTTGCTTGCTTCTGTGTAGCTTATTTTCCCTTCTTGTTTGATGGATCGAGTGGATTGATCATAATCTCCCAAATGCAAAACTTCTTCAGATATGCCTTCATCTTGCTTATCAAACTTAAATAATATTTGATATAAAGTACATCCACATCATTGCTTGATGACTCTTCATTATCTTACATTGTGTATAAGGATCTCCTTAAAGCTTGCTAGGCTTGTGATGAAGGCTGGCTTTGATACCAATTGTTGATCACAATGACCACACTAAGAGGGGGGTGAATAAGCGTGTGAGAAATAATAAAATTTTTACCTTCTTTTTGTCAACCAGAGAATATTAAACATAATATAATAAAATGTATCATTTCAATCAACCAAGAGTCATAAGCACATTCATCACATCAAAGAGACACAAAAATATTTGCAATTTGATCTTTATTTATTGTACATGGAAGACAACAATCTTCTCGATTACAATCAACACCAACTGATAAGAAGAGCACCAACTCTGAAATAGGACCCAACCTGGTTTTCTTAGCTCCAACTAAGAATGGTTTGAGGAGTCCAATCCTCAACTGCAAGTCATTACTTACAAGTTTGATGCTTGTAGTAGGGATCTCACCCTTGCTATAGGAAGGAACAACTCCCTTCCGTCTATAGGATGGAAGGATAGGGTTCCTGTGAGAATGGAAGAACAGCAAGAAATAAACAGAAAATGAAATGGAAAACCCCTTTGCACACAAGGTTAGGGTTAAGCTCCACAACCCTGCATCAAACTATTAGGAAACAAGAGAACCTGCAAGAAATCAATGGAAACCTACAAGAAAATGTTAAGAAATAAACCTGCAAACAAATAATGTTAGAAAACTACAATCTAAATAAGAAAAAACATGAAAAGACAAGTATACCTTCTCTGGTTGGAATGGGCCACCATGCCTTAGCTTGGGAGAGCACCTCTCTTAGGAATGGGGAGCTATGGATCAATGGAGGAATGGAGGAGATGGAGGGTGAATGGCTTGAGAGACAAATGGTCTCAAGGCACCCACATGGGCAGTGTAACGATAGGGAGATGAGAAGTGATTTGAGAGTGACCCCCACCCCTCAGTTTATACTTTTTCTCAAGATTTTTAGGATTTTAAGCCCTTGGTTGGGGATTTAGCCCCTTTCACCCAATCTTTAGCTCCTTTGAGAGGTTTTAGCCCCTATGGGAGCTAGTTTGGCCATTTTTAGGGTTTTTCAAGCCCTTTTTCATGTTTTTAAGCCTTTTTGAGGGTGTGCGGGTCAAATGAGGTTCATGCATGGATGTCCTTGGATGGTGTAGGTCATGTAGAGCTTAGTGAGGGATTTTTTGGGTTAATAGATTACCCCTTAATGTGTGAGGGCAGGAGCTCATCGTATGGATGACGAACATCATAGGATTTTCTGGGGAGAGGTGGTGCTTCCTGGGCTGGGGCATGATGGCTTTTGGTTTTTGTATTAATATGGTTCCCATCAATGGGTGAGATACAAATAATGTGTGACATGTATATGGACGAGGCGGGCATCCCCATGCTCATAACGATGTCAAAAGAATAATGTGATCTAAGCTCTATAATACAAGAGGCGATCATGTACAACTGTTGTTACAATAGTGGTTGCCTCAATGAGAGGCTGAATACAATACTGATATGAAGAATTGCTACATTGGACCCAGGGCATTCTCATGGAATGCTGTATCTTCATGACTGATAGTTTGCTGGATTTGGAATGGTACATAACTGTAGGGACCTACTGACGGAGAGTCAAAGTATTTGTGGTACAAATATGCTGCATGAATCATAAATCTATATAAAAGCATTGCCGGGGCTTCTGAACATTGTCTCTAATGCAACCTGAAAATCACAAGGGACATGAACCTGTTGGGGTCCCTCAAATAGACTCATCAATGTGCTTGAGTTAGGTGACATCCGAGGTCTTCAACCAAATACTGCATGGACCAAAACCCTGTATGAATCTCAATGGTGTGATGATGTACCTAGAGTCGAGCACGTGAGAAACAACCATCCCGAGAGGCACTAAGGACTCCTCTCAAGTGGTCCAAGGAACTCATCAATGAGGTTAATGAAACCAGGATACAGGGACCTCTGGATCTATCCTCTAGAATACATGTGTTGTCGTCAATAGAGGGAGACCTACCCTTAGTCAAGGAAATGGTGTTTCCTTGACTAGAAGTGTGAGGGAGGTAACCGAAAGATGTGAGACAATATAAGGACTGACCTACTGAAGGGGGGGGGAGAGGGAAGGATTTGAACAGGGGTAGAGTGTATGTAGTGGACTCAAACTTCCTTTGTTTAGAGTATGATGGCAGGGCGGACCAAGCAACAAATGAAACTGACTCATGGGAAAGGGATCATAGTTGTAATATCGGGATTGTAACTACAAATGGGAAATACTTGGGGGAGGTAGATACTTTTGGTATTGATGGGATCCAAGGAAGACACATTGCAGAGTACTCTGAACAAAGGCGATCCAAAGTGGGAATGCTGCCAAATTGTTATCTGTGGGGTGGTGTCTAGAGACACCGTTATGAAACAATCTCGTGGATTTTTGGGGAGCCCAAGAAAGTAAATACTCGATGGTGCTTTCAATTTTAGAGAGTATGAAAGCATGAATAAGACTCCAGTGGGGGATCTTTTTCATTGGTAGTCTCATGTGCCCGAAAAAGGATAAAAGTATACACAGGAGAGCTCACCCATCCTTTAGGGGATGAGAGACTTCTTTACCGTTGGTAGTCCAGTCAGGTCGGAAAAGGTTAAACCTATACTGACTGGATGGTCATTCAAATACTTTTACGAGCATGAACGAAACCAAGTTTGCTCGGTGATATTTTCTTGATGAGAAGGTTGGAAAAGAGCTTAATGACAACCCATGGTGAGATTTTTCATAAAGTTCGGCCCCTCTGCTTGAGAAAGCATAAAAGGATTTAGAGGGGAATGGTCTTGGCTTGAATATGCCAAGGTGTCCCTTTTCATATGGTAGTCTACATAGTCCGCAAAAGGAGATAAACGAGATGATGTAGATGCCCTTTCTTGTACTTTAACAAGAGGGAAAGGAAGCAGCTGCGCTCGACAATATTTTCATTCTTTTAGGAGTCAGAAAAGAGCTTAAAAGAAACTCTGGTATGGTCAACTGATCGCGGAGGCACAGGTGGTGCCCCATGTTGGGACAGTGGACAGTGGTCTAAAGGTCATTCGTGCAGTATTGATGGAGTAGGTGGCTCTTAAAAATACCAATACATGCACATGAATCATTGTGGTAGAGGCACACAAACTGAGGTGGCTCTCGAACAGAGGTTAGGAGAGTTGTGTGTGAGTTGTGGTGGATGGAATTGAGTACATGTGATGTGAGTGCAAGTCTGAAGGCAGTTATATGCCAAATGCATGCAAAGGAAATGATCTGTCCTCCAGACGATGGTCCGAAGAACCGCATAAGGTGCGGTGGATGGATTAGATAGCTATATGCTAAAAATCAAAATGATGTGCCTTCCGGGCGGTGGCCCGGAAACCCGCATGAGTTGTGGTAGGCAAGTGTAATGCAAATATAGGTCCAGAGACACTTACATCACAATGATGTGGCTCGTAAACTGAGGTAACTTTCGGGAAGTGGTACTAAAAATTGCTTATTAAACATGAGACGACGGTTTCATTATAATATAGAAATTTGAGCCTAGAGGCATGAGGGGTGTCTTGAACAGGCTCTGGGTGACTCTGAACCAATAGCTAATTATGCTGCCCCTAAATGGGGGGTTTCTAATTTGTGGTAAAAACGTTGTAAAACAAAAAGGGAAAAAACTATGCTATAAGGGACTCATCAGGCACAGACTATCTTGAGGTAGAGCTCGTTACACAGCTTCTTCAAGAGGCGACCATTTGAGTTAGCGAAGAGGTATGCCCCCTTGCCGAGATGAAGGTCATTGGCAAGGCAGTGTGACAGAATCTGGTCTTTTATGGGAAGAACCAATTCGACACTATGGTTTAAGGGGAACGGGGTAAAACTGGAGGTGGTCTTACAGATCTCTCCATCATCGCGTAAGTGGTGCTGGGATAGATCAGGTGGATCTTCCATAGCCGATGAGATGGAAGGGAAATTGGTGCTAGCGATCATGTAAATGGTATTGGTTGTGGTTTTGGTGGCCTTGCCCCCCCAGTCTCTGTTGGAGGAAGAGGGGCAATCCTGGAAATAGAAGGAATCTTTGATGGACCCGGAGGTAGGTGCATCATCATCTCAATTGGATAGATGGGAGTTAACACATCTTGGGGCCTTAGAGGTAGCATAGGTGGTTCAAGGTACCACATAGGAATTCCCAGTGTGAAATCCTGTAAATTGCAGGTTGCCAAGATAGACTTGCTCACAATCCCGGATGGTAGGAAAATGAAAAGGAAAAGAAAAAAGAAAAGGATCATGTCGAGTGGGAATGAACCCCACTGTTTCCCTGGTAATTGAGGTTTAGGTTGCAACTGAGGTTGCCGCTGTGGCTAGGGTTCCGGCTGCGGATGGAGTTGCAACTGTGGTTGGTGCTACAGCTGTGGATGGTGCATGTCATCCCATGGGTATTCTGGGGTGATTAAGGCTTCAAGTATCTCCTCATCGTTGCGGAAGCAACGAAGAGAAAGGTCTGATGGATCATTGGTGATGGTGGAGACAAGAGGGTCTGTAGAACTAGACATCATGTGAATGGACATGGTGTCTGAAGAAGGAGGTGGGGGATGGACTTCTTCAATCAAAGTGATCTTAGATTCAAGGGAATGTTGTCGAAGGTTGGCTAGATCCATTTGAAACTCAGACAAGTCTTGGCACTGGTGAGAATAGTGTCCATACAATCCACAGAGGGTGCAAGCATGGTTTGTTCTTAATGACCTATTTCTCACTATTGGCCCACTTGGGAGTTCAACCATGGGGATTTTTTTGTTGTACCCATGGTGTCCAAGTGTGCACAAATTATAGGAATCTTAGGGCAATTTTGATTTGGATGGCCCTGTTCTTCACAGACGGTGCAGGGCAGGATCTGTCGAGGTTCAGCGGTAGCTTTCGTGTTTTTTCCCCTGGCCCTTTTTGGGTGGGGTAGTGCAGGTGTGGGTGCAATGGTTGGTTTTTGCGGGCCGGGTGTAGGATGAGATTCGACCGCAATGGGTTGCATGGGGTTTAATACTACCCAGGGAATTGGTGGTTGGGACGGTGGATCAAGGTACCACATAGGAATTCCCAATGTAAAATTGGGTAAGTTTAAGGTAGCCATTACTGGCTTCCTCATGACACCAAGCGGGGGAAAGAGGAAGGGAATTGTGTGGACTGGGGAGGAGCCTAGATAACTCCCTGATGGTTTCATGTGGGGATGAGGTTGTGGTGGCGGCTGCGCATAATGCTGCGGCTATAGATGATGCTATGACTACTGATGATGTTGTGGCTGTTGATGATGTTGTGGCTGCTGATGGTGTTGTGACTGCGGAAGGGGCTATGGTTGCAGTTGATGTTTGGGTACAGCAGTGCTAGATGAGAGCATGCACAAGTCCGTAGTCTCATTTGGTGTCAGTGGTGGTGACACTAAGGAGAAAGAAGTCGTCATGGTGGTATCGATAAACAACCTAGGGCCTACATTCAACAATGGGGAGGCTGGTATGTTGTCAACCATGGTGTTAACCGTAGGGATAACATTGGAGAGTACAGTTAGCCCTTATGGATCACTGGTGTTGATCGTAGGGATAGCGTTGGCGGGTGCCATTAGCCCTTATGGATCCTGATAAGTCAGTTGGTCAATCGTCATGATTTTTCCTTTGTGGGGGAACATCATGAGATGGAAAACAGTTGATGCTATGGCTCTCATGGCATACATATAACTTCTTCCAAGGATAAGGTTATAGTCCAACTGAGCATTGACAACCTCTATATCAATCAGTACTGTTTTCTTGGATAATGTGATGGGGACATGAGGGAGGATTCCTTGGGCTTTAGTGGGGTGGCCATCATAAGCCTGCAAAGTAGTAGATGATGGTTGTAGAATTAGGGATCCAAGCTTCTGCTAGACTAAGGTGGACATAATGCACATGCATGCCCCCTCATCCACTATGCATCGGTGCACGACCAAATTCTGGATAGACACCAGGATTTGGAAGGTAAAGGTTGATGGCATCCGCGGTTCTCCATTCTCCATGTCGAATGTGATCAAATTGGAGTCAGAGGGGTCCACAGCACTAAGGGTGGCTAGTAAGGCTTTTCGTTGCATTGGGAAAGTTTTGAGTACCTCAAGGGTGGACATGGCCGTAGGTGTTTGGGCCAAATCATCCACGATGTGGTAGCTTACAACAGCTCTAGTCATGATGTTGTTGGCAACCCGTCCTATGGGGGGGCATGGAGGGAAAGGGGGTAGCTGAAGAGGTACATTGGTTGTTTTGGACGTAGATGCCATTGATGTGTTAGCGGGTTCGGTGTTGGTTCTGTACTGATTTCATCTGGTCTGTAAATTGAATTATTTAGTTGTCATGGCTAGCAGGTGGTGAACACCTATTTTTGCCGTCAGAGGTGCCCCCGAGGCATTGGGATTGGGATGGGGAGTGGGTGTAGCTGCTACAAGTCCTTGGATTGGAAATGGGTTTTGGAGGACCATGGGTGGGGGCCCTCGTGGTGTCAGGTTGGGTTGAGCTTGGGCTGCCGTATTGGTAGCATGCTGAACCTCATTGTGAATGGCTTACTTAACGTGGCCCATGAAGGGGAATTCATGTGTATAGTGCCCGTAGACCTCACACAACTTGCATGGCTGGTTTTTGTGCTATGGAGTGTTGCGTCTATGTGCATTTGGTTGCTGAGGATTTTGGGCTGGCCGGTTTGCCGTGACATTGTTGGGAGGATTCGGTTGTTGACTGCCTCCCTGCGGTTGATTGTTGCCTTGGTTCTGGGGTCGGTTATTCCTGGCTTGCCCTTGTTGGTTATTGGGGACTGGCTGGTTAGGATGGTTTTGCTATGCAAACACCTGTCCTAAAGGTGCTAGTGGAGTAGGGGTGGGGGCTTGAATGGCTTGCACTGGTGGTGCATAGTAAACTTGGGTGGGAGGTGCCACAAATGTGGGCATTTGTCCCGCATATTGGTGTGCCGACCAAGCTAATGCCTATGCCTGCTACTGTAGTGAGAATTTCTCCTCACTACAGGGGTAAGAATGGCTCTGTTGTGCCTATAGAGCACAAGGCTAGGTTCCTACCCCTAGAAAACAGTAAAAACAGAATGGAAATATTGCATAAACAGAGCCGTGAATTGAAACTAAACTAATCTAAGCAATAACAAGTAAATAACAGCTATTGTAAACTACATCTAAGAGCAAATGACAGAAAATAAGATGAGACAAAGAATTGTTGAACCCCTCTACACACAGTGGGTTAGGGTTCTACCTCCAAAACCTACAAAATGAACCTAAGCTACCATGGAGAAAACCTGCAAACAATTGTTAATGAAAAACCTGCAAATGGAAATATGAGTTAGAAAACAAAATAAGCAAATAAACATAAACATAAATGAGATTATACCTCACTTAGATGGGAATGGGCCACCATGCCCTAGCTCATGGGAGCACCTCTCTCTTGGTTGGGAAGCAATGGCTTGGAGAAATGGAAATGGAGGAGAGGGAGAGTGGGTGGTTTGAGAGCAAGAGGTCTCAAAGCATCCACGGGCAGCATAACAATATGCAAATGAGGAGTGTTTTGAGAGTGATACCCCACCCTCCTTATTAAGTTTTTCCAAGGGATTTTAGGGTTTTAAGCCCTTGGTCAGGCCTTTAGCCCCTTTTTTGGGCCTTTAGCCCCTTTCAGGGTTTTAGCCCCTTTTTGAGGGCTTTAGCTCCTGGGGGTCTATTTTGGGCTCTTTTTTGGGGTTTTTAGCCCTTTTCTTCATCCTTGGGCTCTTTTGGAGGTGTGGGGGTCAAATGGAAGGTCATGGAAGGTCTTATGGAGTGAAATGAGTGTTGTGAGATGGTGTCCTTGGGTGGTGTAGGCCATTGAGAGCTATGTGGGGG
Organism: Pseudotsuga menziesii; assembly: GCA_001517045.1. Lineage (NCBI taxonomy): Eukaryota > Viridiplantae > Streptophyta > Pinopsida > Pinales > Pinaceae > Pseudotsuga > Pseudotsuga menziesii. The sequence continues at coordinate 277,145 of LPNX010094956.1, forward strand.
ATTTTTGGGTTAACAGATTGCCCCCTGATGTGTGAGGGCAGGAGCTCAATGTATGGCTGATGGACATCATAGGATTTGCTGTCAAGAGGTGGTGCTTCCGGGGCTGGGGCATGGTGGCTTTTAGTTTTTGTATTAATTTGGTTCCCATCAATGGGCGAGATACAATAAATGTGTGACATGTCTATGGATGAGGCGAGAATTCCCATGCTCATGACAATGTCAAAAGAATCATTTGATCTATGCTCTAAAATACAAGAGCCATTCATATACAAATAATGTTACAATGATGGTTGCCTCTCATGTGAGGCTGAGTACAATACTGATCTGGTACATTGGACCCATGGCATTCTCATGGAATGCTATATCTTCATGACCGACGGTCTGCTGGAATGGTACATAGTTGTATGGACTCACTGATTGAGAGTCAGAGTATCTATGGTACAAGTATGCTATATCAATCATAAAATTATATCGAAGCACTGCTGGGGGTTCTGATCACTGTCTCCAACGAAACCCAAAAATCACAAGGGACATAACCTGTTCAGGTCCCTCGAGTGGACTCACCAATGTGCTAGAGTCAGGTGACATCCGTGGTCTTTGACAAAGTACTGTGTGGAACAAACCCTGTATGAATCTCAATGGTGCGATGATGGAGTTGAAGTCGAGCACGTGAGAAACAACCATCCCAAGAGGCACTAAGGACTCCTCTCAGGTGGTCCAAGGAACTCATCAATGATGTTAATGAAACCAAGGTATAGGGACCTCTGGGTCTATCTTCTGGAATATGTGTATTGGTGTTGACAGAGGGAGACTTTCCCCTAGTCAAGGCAATGATGTTTCCTTGACCAGGAGTGCGAGGGATAACCAAAAGATGTGAAGCAATCTGCGGATTGACTCACTGAATTGGGGGGGAGGGGAGGGAAGGAAAAATTGAACAGGGGCAGGGGGCGAGTGGGAGACTCAAACTTCCTTTGTTCAGAGTATGATGGCAGGGCAGACCAGGAAGCTAATGAAAGTTAGGCCGGAAAAGGTTAAACCTATACTGACTGGGTGGTCATTCAAATACTTTCACGAGCATGAACAAAACCAAGTTTGCACGATGATATTTTCTTGTTGAGACAGCTGGAAAAGAGCTTAACGACAACCGGTGGTGAGATTTTTCGTCAAGTGCGGTCCCTTTGCCCGAGAAAGCACAAAAGTATGCAGAGGGGAACGGTCTTGGCTTGAGTGTGCCAAGGAGGTCCTTTTCATGAAATGGTCTACATGGTCCATAAAAGGAGGTAAATGAGATGATGTAGACACCCTTTTCTATACTTTAGCGAGCGGGACAGGAAGCAGTTGCACTCGGTGATCTTTTCATTGTTTTAAAGAGTTAGAAAAGAGCTTAAACAAAACTCCAATGTGGTCAACCGACTGCGGTGGTACGAGTGGTGCCCCATGTAGGGACAGTGGATAGAGGTCCAAAGGTCATCCACATAGTATGGACAGAGCAAAAGGCTCTCAAACATACCAATACATGCGTGGGATACATCACGATAGAGGCTTGCGAGACAGTGTGGCAGAGGCACGCAAACTGAGGTGGCTCTCGGACAGAGGTCAGGAGAGAGTGTGTGTGTGTTGCGGTGGACAAAATTGACTACATGCAATGTGAGTGCAAGTCTGGGGGCCCTTAGATGCCAAATACGTGCAAGAAAAGAAAACGTTTTGTGGACAGTGGTCCAGGGATGCACGTAAGGTGCGGTAAAAAGAAAATACAATCTATGTGTTAAAAATACAAAAATAAAAGCTAAAATTACATTTCTTAATGGGCGGCGACCCAAGGACACTTCTATGTCAAATACATGGAATAAAAACAAAGGATTTTGTGGACGATGGTCCAAAGATGTCTGCGTAAGGTGTTGTGAGAATAGACAATTATAAATACAAAAAGTAAAGTTATAGTACAATCCTTAATGGGCGGCGACCCGATCACTCACATGAGTTGCGATCGGGCAGTGTGATATGAGTATTGGTCCGTAGACACTTGCATCGTCATGTCATGGATCGTGAGTTGAGGTGACTTGTGGGAAATGGTCTCGAAATTGACTGTTTAAACATGAGATGATGGTATCATAACTAGATAGAGGGAGGAATTGTGAAACTGGTGGCATGAACAGTGTCTCAAACGAAGTCCATATGGTCCTGTTGTGTTGATTGGAAGAAATTAGGTCAAATGGGGCCTATAAAAGGGGAGGGTCCACATGGTGAAGTGTCATTGTCATTGTTCATTGTGGAGTTGGAGAGGTGGGTCCTAATTCTTCATTTGTTGATTTCTCTTGATCCGATCGATGGTTTCGCGAGCCGTGACTTGCAGGTAAAAGCTCTCACTGAACCTCTTCATTTTGATGTATTTTTGACTGAATTTGACCACCTGGAGGCCCCCCGTGAGCTATTTGGGGTTTCTTGTGCACCAGGTCGCTCATTTCGAAGGGAAAGGTGCACCTTGGGTGCACCTGTTGGGCGATTATGAGCGCCCTGGGCACTCCTTTTGCTCAATTAAGTGTACCGTGGCCTCCTTTGGGTGGTTTTTGATGGTGGGGAGGTTTGACATTAGGGTTTTTGCTTTGTGCAGGATGGTGGAGATCAAATGGAGGGAGAGAGACTGTAAGCCAGTCAGAGATGCATCATTACAAGACAGGGGTGTTAGAGATACACTGGCCCGCTATGGGTTACTGAAGTTCATGCGGATTCCGCTTATGCAGAGCTTGGGTTTGTTGATGCAAACTCTGATAAGTTTATGGGATGTTACTAAGGAGGTGTTCCTCTTCGAGGGATAACGTACTTCATTACTGGGCTCCCAATATTGGGAGTAGTTGGTGACTTGGCTCCTGTACTGTCTCGAGGGGAGACATTAGAGGATTTATGCAAGCGACACTATTACGCTATAGCGTATGTGTGTGGTTCTTACATTATGATGTGTGACATTGAGGATTTGTCCACACGGGCGGTGGGGACTTTACTACAACGCATCTTGGGTTCCACGGGGAGCCACAAGATTTCTGGTGGTCAGTTGTAGTTAGTCGAGCGTGCCATTGGTGGCACATATTATGCATGGGGACAGATGTACTTACAGGCTATTTTGCATCAGCTAAACAGGTCGAAGACTAGTGGCACTAGTTTTTGCTTTGGCTCCTTCATATGTGCTTTCTTCTTTGAGAAAGTACCTACACTTTGTCCTCATCGGGCTGTGGAGGATAGTGGTCTGCAAGAGCTGAGGATGTATAGGTGGTGCCAGAAGATGATTTTACGAGGGTGGCAGCAGAGTGGGACACTTCTTTACAAAGGAGTTGTTGGAGCAGTGGCTCCAGCTACCTATGGTGATCGAGGAGTACCCATACGTGGGTATGTACATCCAGGGAGATCCAGAGATGCCCCGACCTCTTAGTCAGGCTTGGGGACCAGCAGGTATGTATGCTTGATGTTTTTATGTTCATCTTTGTGCATAGTATAGTTGAGTTGATTAGTGATTTTCATGTTGATGTATGTGGATTGATGGTTTCCTTACTTATGTGTGTAGATGTTGGTCCTCGCCCGCTGCTTGGGCATCGGAGGCGGGTTGTTACCGTACCTCCTGTGGCGAGAGGTGGTGTTCTTGCATTGGATTTGTCTTCTTCGGAAGATGATGAGTCCGAGTTAGATGATGGGTTTGAATCGGATTAGTGGCCTTGTGGGGATAATACTTAGTGCATAGGTGCCCTTAGGGGTTTTTGTGTCGCTTATGTATATCCTATTGAGAAAGAAAATGTGGCTTCTCATTTTGTATTGGACATGTTGTGGACATGCGACTTTATGGATTTATATCTATATATATTTTTGATGCACGTGGATGCGCTTTTATGGTTTTATTATTTGAGTCTTTTTATTATGTTGTGGAATGTAAATGACTATGTGATGTATTATTACACTGTGTGTGTATTTTTAGACATGATTATGCATTATGTTATGGTTGTATGTTTCCTATATGCTCTTATGGATGTGCCAATTTAGAATATCATTAGCCATTTGATCTGCGACACTATTGAGGTTCCTGGGAACATGTGTGAATGTGATGGATTCAAATCTTCTAACCATGTGTTTAGTGCGCAGGTACTTTCTAAAGAGGTAGGGATTGCAAACTTGGTAATGGTTGTTCAATTGAGAAACAAGTAGCTGGGAGTCTAAGAAGACATCAAGATGGTGGATTCCTAATCGTAGAGCGGCGGCCAAGAGGCCATTGACACAATCATATTCTGCCTGGTTGTTGGTTGCAGTGCCCACACATATTCTATCGATGTGGATCAACTCGTGCAATGGGGAGTAGATTACCCATGCAGCCGAGGTGAGATTTGGGTACCATCTGCTTGCTCCATCCACGAACCCCATATAATGACCTGAGGTGTGCTCCATTTGAAGCAATGAGAGGAAACAATACATAAGACTCAATCATAAAAAATGTGTAAAACAAAAAATAGAAAGACTATAATACAATTTAGCATGTTGTCACTCAAAGGGGTGAGGTTAGGGGGAAATTCATTTGGACTTTCCCAGGATCAGCGGTCATTCCTTTATGTGAAACAATGAATCCTTGGAGACGGCCCGTGGGGACACAGAAAACACACTTGAATGGGTTCAAGCAGATCCTGTACTGGTGACATCGCATTAATACTTATCGCAAGTCATCTATGTGTTGTGTGTGGCTTTGCGACCGTGCGATGAGGTTGTCGAAACAAACCAATGTGATGTGAGTGAGATCGCAGAAGTAGTGTTTCATGGCACGTTGGAAGGTGGCTCCAGCATTTTTGAGGCCAAAGGGCATGAATCGGTAAGCGAATGTGCTCCATGGGGTTGTGAATGCCATTTTGCAATGGTCTTCTTTTCGGATTTGGATTTGGTTGTATCCAAAAAAACCGTCCATGAAGGAGAAGGCCTCATGTCCTATGCATGCATCAATGATTTGGTTGATGAATAGGGTGGGGAAGTTGTCTTTGGGACAAGCCCCATTGAGATCGTGGAAGTTTGTGCAAACGTGAATGGTACCCTATTTTTTATTCATGGGAACAAGATTAGAAACCGAAGTTGTGTATGCAATGGGATAAATGAAGTTGGCTGTGTGAAACTTCTCTATCTCGGCTTTCACCGCAGCCACTTTGGATGGATGGATGGGCCGTTGCTTCTGGTGGATGGGTGCCACATTAGGCCATGTGTCGATGTGGTGTTCCACGATGGATGGATCTAAGCCGAGCATTTCAGTGTATGACCAGACGAAGATGTCGCAGAATTCTTGGAAGAGTGTGGTGTAGGCATTGACCTCTTCTGGGGAGCAAGATGCCCCCATCATGATTTCTTCAACGATCTCAGATTTGGTTGAGATGTCAATATTAATGGTTGGAGAAATGTTCACCATGTTCCCTTCTTCGAAGGCATCTGGTGCTGGGATCGGGTTCTTGAACTAGTCAAGCTTCCCATGGATGAAATCTTTGGTCTCCACGAAAAACTGGTTATACTGCGACACAAGCTCTTCCGGGAGGAAGAACGAGCCATGGTGCATGTCGTCCCATGGGTATTATAGGGTGGTCAGAGCTTCAAGGATCACCTCATCGTTGTTGAAGCAACAAAGTGACAGGTCTGATGGACCATCATTGGAGATGGGAATGAGCTGGTCGGGGGAACTAGACATCATGTAAATGGACATGGTGTCAGATGAAGGAGGTGGTGGTGGGTGAACTTCTTTGATCAAGGTGATCTTAGACTCAAGGGAATGGTGACAGAGCTTAGCAAGATCCATTCGAAATTCGGGCAGGTCTTGGCAATGGTGGGAGTAATGTCCATACAAGCCGCAAAGGGCACAAGCATGGTTTATCCTTAATGCCTTGTTCTTTACTACTGGCACAGTTGGGAGTCCAACCACGGGGATGTTTTCATTTGTATCCATGGCATCTAGATGCACACGAATCACTAGGATTTTAGGGAAATTCTGAGTTGGATGGCCCTGTTGTTTGTAGATGACACAAGGTGGAATTGGCCGTGGTTCTGCGGTGGCTTTGGTGTTCTTTCCCCTGGCCCTTTTGGGTTGGGGTGGTGTAGGTGCGGGTGCGGTGGTTGGCTTATGTGGACCGGGTGGGGGGTGGGACTTAGCCGCAATAGGTTGCACTGAAGTTAGCACAACCTGGGGCATTGGTGGTTGAGCTGGTGGATCCAGATACCACACCAGGATGCCCAACATAAATTTGGGTAGGCTTAAGGTGGCCATGACCGGCTTGCTCATGACACCAGGTGGGGGAAAGAGGAAGGGAATTGTATGGACTAGAGATGAGCCCACATATCTCCTAGCTGGTTGCATGTGGGGGTGAGGTTGTGGTTGTGGCTGTGCATAATGCTGCTGCTGTGGGTGATGTTGTGGCTATTGTTGGTGTTGCCGATGCGGATGATGTTGTGATTGTGGTTGGGGATGCGGCTGCGGTTGCTGTTTGGGTGAAACGGTGCTTGATGAGACCATGCACAAGTCTGCAGTTTTCTTTTGTGTCGGTGGTGGTGACACCAATGGGAAAGGAGTCATCATGGTGGGATCAGTAAACAACCCCAGGCCCACATTCAATGGTGGGGAAGCTAGTGTGTTTTCAACCACAGTATTGGTTGTAGGGATGATGTTAGCATGTGCGGTCGCCCCTTGCGGCTCAGTGGTGGTGATGGTAGGGATAACATTGGCAGGAGCTATTAACCCTTGCAGATCATGGTAGGTGAGCTGGTCAATCGTCACAATCTTCCCTTCGTGGGGGAGCATCATGAGGCAGAAGATAGTTGACATGACAGCTCGCATGGCATACATGTAACTCCTCCCAAGGAGGAGGTTGTAATCCAGTTGAGCGTTGATGACCTCGATGTCGATCATGACTATCTTCCTAGCTAACGTGATGGGGACATGGGGTAGGATTCCTTGAGCCTTAGTGGGGTTTCCATCATAAGCCCATAGATTCGTGGAGGACGGTTGCAGAATTGGTGATCCAAGCTTCTACCAAACCAAGGTAGACATGACGCACATGGATGCCCCCTCATCCACTATGCATCGGTGCACAACCAAGTTTCGGATGGATACCAGGATTTGGAAGGCGATAGTGGAGGGCATGCGCGGCTCTCCATTCTCTGTATTAAATGCAATTAGCTTGGAATTGGAGGGGTCTACTACCCCTAGAGTGGCTAGTAAGGATTTTCACTGCGTTGGGCATGTTTTAAGTACCTCAAGAGCGGGCATGGTAGTTGGCGTTTGGGCCAAATCATCCACAATGCTATAGCTGATTGCAGCTCTAGCTGTGGCGTTATTGGCAATTTTGCATATGGGGGGGCATGGGAATGGGGGTAACTGGAGAGGTAGGTTGGTTGTCTTAGACGTGGATGCTGCTGATGAGTCAACCGGTTCGGTGGTGGTATCGTACTGATTTTGTCTAGTCTGTAAGTTGACCTCTTCAATGGTCATGGTCATTAGGTGGTGAACACCTGTTTCGGCTGTGGGCTGTGCCCCTGAAGCATTGGGATTGTCCTGGGGAGGGGGAGTGGTTGCCACCAATCCTTGGACTGGTAGTGGGTTTTGAAGCACCATGGGAGGAGGTCCTTGTGGTGCCTGGTTGGGTTGGGCTTGGGTGGGGGCATTAGCGGCCTGTTGGGCCTCATTTTGAATGGCTTGCTTAGCGCGAGCCATGAGGGGACACTCAAATGTGTAATTCCCATAGACATCACAGAGTGTACAAGGTTGGTTTGTGCGCAACGGTGCATTGCGTCTTGGTGCATTCTACCGTGGGGGGTTTTAGGATGACCGGTTAGCCACAGCATTATTGGGAGGGTTTGGTTGCTAACTGCCTCCCTGCAGTTGGTTATTGACTTAGTTGAGGGGCTGGTTGTTTCTAGCTTGCCCTTGTTGACTGTTGGGGGCAGGATGGTTGGGACGGTTTTGTTGTGTGAACACTTGTCCCAACGGAGCAGGTGGAGCGGGGGCGGGGGGCTGGACTTGTTGCACTGGTGGTGCATAGTATATTTGTGTGGGTGGTGGTGCCATGAATGTGGGAATTTGCCCCACATACTATTTTGTTGGCCAAGCCATGGCCTGAACCTGCTGCGGTGGCACAGGTTGTGCATAAGAGGTGGTTGCTCCGGACTGAGACATCATTCTAGCATAGTCCAGAGCTTGGTTTTGATAAGCAACATTAGTAGTGTTGCTTGGTTGTGGTGCCACGGTAGGTGGTGTTGGTCGAGGCTGTGGTTGTTGGGAGACTGACCCTATGATGCCATCCGCTGTGTGGGATGCCCCTGATGCGTCGCGATAAGAGGTACTTGGACGGGGAGCGTCTAGAATGATAGTGTGCAAGTATCCCAACTAGGCATAAATGAGGTCAAATTGTTGGGCCTTCAGTATGGCCTCTTCTTCAGATTGGGGACGTTTAGATGCAATGTCCTTTGCAATGGGCAGGAGCAAAGTCTTGAGGAACCAATCTAAGAATATCCTGTCATCAAGTTGGATCTTACATAAGCTACAACGCCACCACCACTCATGGATATGGTCAGTGATGTGGGTGGTAGTGTTTTGGCGATAGGATAGCAGGATCTCCACGCCCTCGTCATATCAGACAGGGAGTTAGAAATATTGTAGGAACATAAAGGCTAGGGAGTTGAAGTCGGGGTACTTGGCTTGTGGCAGCTCAATGTACCATTTGGCTGCGGCACTTGTAAAGGTGCATTGGAACAGCCTCAGCATGTTGGAGTCTTCTACGATGCTATTAGATGAGCAGCATAGATGGAATGTCATTATATGATTTTGTGGACATTCCTCGGCTTTGCCCTCAAACTTTGGGATGTTTGATGGTAACTTCATTGGCATAGGTGGCCAGAAAGCTTGGTGGTAGATGGGATCATTTGTTAATCTAGTGAAGTCAGGAAAGTTCAAACGAGCCATGAAGGGAAGATTTGACCCCAAGTTGATGTGGGATGGGGCTGCAATGGGGGTGGGGTTTGCTGGTGCATAATGCATCTACATGGCTGGGGGTGCTTGCGGTGGCACCATGGAGGATGGGCCAATGCCTGCAAGTGTTGTGGGTGGGATGGTGTGGGTAGCGGGGGCATTGCCCCCATGCGTAGCGGTAGGGACAATGTGGGTGGTTGGTGCACTACCCCCCTATGTGGCAGGGGGGACAATGTGTGTGGAGGGGCCACTACCCCCGTGTGTTACCACTGGGCCATTTTGGCTGGTCACTATTGGTGGTGGCAATTGGTTAATGATAGTTTGCATGACTGTGCTTGGACCACTTGCCACATTGTGGGTGATAGGTTGTGATGTGGACATGGGTCCACTTGCTAAGGTTAGGCCAAAAAATGGATCCGGGTTTGCAGTAGCCATGGGGCTAGATGGTGTGGTGTGGAGGTCTGGTTCAGACTGATATGGGTCTGAATCAGAATCAGAGGCTGTGTGGCCCTCTAATGGTGTTAAAGATCACTGAGAACGACTATGACGGTGCCGACTGAGTGTTCCAAATGGTGGTGGTTCGCCTCTTAGGCACGAGGAAGATCGTCGAGGATCAATTGTGTTTGCTTTGGTGTATGAAACTGGTGGGTATGAAATTTGGACCCTAGTTTCAATGGATTCCTACTGGCTAAAGGTGCTCTCTCGACCACCAAGATTTCCAGAAGACAGCACTTGGCTTGTTCCTCATGGGTGATTCTACTCAATCGGAAGGGGTCGTTGCTCGTTTCGCTTGGCAATTCCTCTCAGCGGCCAACTACTTTGGGGTTCCTATGGTAGTCCTCACAATGAGTTTCTGGGCAAAGCCCAAGTACTTCTCATAGTTGAAGTAGTAAAGGACTTATGTCCTCAAAGACCACATAATTGATTGAACTTAGTGTAAATTTGGTAAATTTTAAGGCTTACTCAGTGTCATGAACTAAGTTGGGTAAATTATTTGGTATGGTGTGTTGGTTTGTTTGTTTGTTTTGGTATTTGGTTTGCAATATGGTTTATGAATTCATGGTAGAGTTCATATCATGGTATTGTATGCAAACATAAATACAAATTTGTAAGCAAATATGGTGATTAACCCTGAATTGTTGGTCTAACTAAATGTCTACCTCTCAGTGGTATTCTTATTCAACCAAGAGAAGGTGCTGGGCTCTCAACACAATGGGACTAATCCCATCCGTAGATCCTCAGGTCACCTCCCAAGTGCTAGGTTGGTCATCAGGGAGGATGCTTAGTGTCGTGAGAAGCCCTCCTTCTCTACCCCCTGTACCTTCCAGGTCACCTGGTTTTAGTGGTTTGGGAACAATACCATGGAGTGCCTAGATCTATACGAGCTTACCCTTCGTCGTATCCCAGAATACCCTGGAGGGTGATGACTAGGTAGAGGAGGAAGGGGGCAGCAAGATAATTAATTTTATGTTGCTTTTAGTTAGACTAGTTGATTTTATTAAGCCTTAGTGATTGGTTTAACATTTACACATTTGTTCATTGATTTACTTGCAGAAAATGAAAACTGGAATTAAAAGAGATCTGTGATGGAGGAAAAAGGAAGCTGGGCTGCACTAACAATCCTCTAAAACTGAAAATTTCTGCTAATTAAACTCAGAAACAACTTCTGTGTGACAGGCCGCACATTTATGACCAAATCCCGTGAGGGGGCTGTGAGATTTTTCCAGAAATGAGCGAGGGGGTCGCACAAAATGCCAAAATAGCTGCAACTTAAGCTCCTGGGATGAAGTCGTGCCTGTCTAAGGATTAAGTGCACCCTGGGCACACCTGTTTGGGGATTAAGTGTGCCCTGGGCGTGCCTGTTTGGGGATTAAGTGCGCCTTGTCTCACCTTTTCCCCACGATAAGAGCGACCTGCTCCAGAAAGGGGTGTTTTGGTGAGGGAGGGTTAGATCTGGCTGATAGTAACTGGTAGTGGGGTCAGTATGACTTGGCTCAGCTTAGCAAAGGCTCCAGCACTGACAAAAATAAGAAATAAAGTAGATTTAAACAGATCTAACAGAAATTTTTTGAAAACTAGGGTAAAAACTGAAAAACTTGAAAACTTAAAATTTCTTGCCCAGGGATCCTGTGGGATCGACCCAGCGGAGTTGCCAAAGCTGTAGTGAGAATTTCTCCTCACTACAGGGGTAAGAATGGCTCCCTTGTTCCTATAGAGCACAAGTGTAGGTTCCTACCCTTAGAAAACAGTAAAAATGGAATGGGAATATTGCATAAACAGAGCTGTGAATTGAAACTAAACTAATCTAAGCAATAACAAGTAAATAGCAGCTATTGTAAACTACATCTAAGAGAAAATGACAGAAAAGAAGAGGAGATGAAGAACTGTTCAACCCCTCTGCACACAGTGGGTTAGGGTTCCACCTCCAAAACCTGCAAAATGAACCTAAGCTACCATGGAGAAAACCTATAAACAATTGTTAATGAAAAACCTGCAAATGGAAATACAAGTTAGAAAACAAAATAAGCAAATAAACATAAACATAAATGAGATTATACCTCACTTAGATGGAAATGGGCCACCATGCCCTATCTCATGGGAGCACCTCTCTCTTGGTTGGGAAGCAATGGCTTGGAGAAATGGAAATGGAGGAGAGGGAGAGTGGGTGGTTTGAGAGCAAGAGGTCTCAAANTTTGAAAGTGATCCCCCACCCTCCTTATATAGTTTTTCCAAGGGATTTTAGGGTTTTAAGCCCTTGGTTAGGGATTTAGCCCCTTCCACCCTAAATTTAGCCCCTTTTAGGGTTTTAGCCCCTTTTTGAGGGCTTTAGCTCCTTGGGGTCTCTTTTGGGCTCTTTTTTGAGGTTTTTAGCCCTTTTCTTCATCCTTGGGTTCTTTTGGAGGTGTGGGGGTCAAATGGAAGGTCATGGAAGGTCTTATAGAGTGAAATGAGTGTTGTGAGATGGTGTCCTTGGGTGGTGTAGGCCATTGAGAGCTATGTGGGGGATTTTTGGGCTAACAGCTGCGGTGGCACAGGTTGTGCATAAGAAGTTGTGGCTCCGGATTGGGACATCATTCTTGCATAGTCCGAAGTTTGGTTTTGGTAGGAAAAATTAGGGGTGTTGCTTGGTTGTGGTGGTATTGCAGGTGGTGTCAGACGGTGTTGTGGTTGGTGGGAGACAAAACCTATGATGCCATTTGCAGCATGGGATGCCCCTGATGCATCCCGGGAGGAGGTGCGTACATGGGGAGCATCTGGAATGATAGTGTAAAGGTATCTAGACTATGCATAGATCAAATCAAACTATTGGGATTTCAATATGGCCTCCTCTTCAGATTGGGGACGTTCGGATGCGACGTCCTTTACTATAGGTGGTAGCAAAGTTTTTAGGAACCAATCCAGGAAGATCCTGTCATCAAGTTGAATCTTGCACAAACTACGGTGTCACCATCACTCATGGATGTGGTCGATTATGTGGGTCACAGTATTCTGGTGGTGAGATAACAAGATCTCTACCCGTTCGTCGTATCTAACGGAGAGTTGGAAATATTGCAGGAACATGAAAGCCAAGGAGTTAAAATCCAGGTATTTGGCTTGTGGTAGCTCAATATACCATTTGGCTGCAACACCTGTGAGAGTGTGTTGGAACAGTCTGAGCCTGATCGAATAATCTACAATGCTATTTGATGAGCACCATAGGTGAAACATCATGATGTGGTTTTGGGGGCACTCCCTTGCCTTTCCTTCAAACTTGGGAATGCTTGAGGGAAGTTTGGTTGGCATGGGAAGCCAAAAAGTCTGATGGTGGATAGGGTCATTTGTTAACTGAGTTAATTCAGGCAAGTTGAGATGTGCCATGAAAGGAAGGTTTGACCCAAGGTTTGACCCAAGGTTGATGTGAGATGGGGAAGAAATGGTGGTGGGGTTTGCAGGGACATGATGCACCTGCATAACCGGGGGTACTTGTGGCACCGTTGTGGACGGGACACTACCACCAAGTGTGGTAAACTAAATTGTGTGAGTGGAAGGGCCACTGCCCCCATGTGTGATAGGAGGGTCAGTGTAGGTGGAAGGGCCATTGCCCCCAGGCATGCCAAGTGGGACAATGTGGTTTGAAGGGACACTGCCCCCATGTGTTATAGGTGGGATGACTTGACTGGTCAATATGGGTGGTAGTAGCTAGCTTATGATGGTTTGCATGACCGTGCCGGGGCCACCAGCAGGGGTGTTGGTGGTGGTTTGTGGTGTGGACATGGGTCCACTACCAATCACCAAGCTGGAAAATGGATCCAGGTTTGCACCAGCCATGGGGCTAGATGGTGTAATATGCAGGTCTGGTTCAGATTGGTATGATTCTGAGTCTGAATCAAAGGTTGTGTGGCCTTCTGATGGTGTAGAGGGTTGTCAAGAATGGTCTCAACGGTGTTGGTTCAAGGACCCGAACTGTGGTGGATCACCTCTCAAGCATGAGGAAGAACGTGGGGGATCAATTGTGTATGATTTGTATGTCAAGTGGTGAAATATGGTAATGATTTTTGGACCCCAATTTTAGTGGCTTCCTATTGGCTTTAGGTGGTCACTCGGCCACCAATACTGCAAGAAGACAACGCTTGGGTTTTTCCTCATGGGAATGCTAGTCAATCGGTGGGGGTTGTTTCCCGTTTCACTTGGTGATTCCTCTCAGCAGCTAGCTACTTTGGGGTTCCCGTGGTACTCCTCACAATGAGTTTCTAGGTTGAGCCCAAGTACTTCCCATGGTTAAGGCAGTTAGGGACTTATGTCCTCAAAGACTGCAGATTATTGAATTAGTGTAAATTATAAATTTTAAAGGCTAGCTCAGCATCATGAACTGAGTTTGGTTGTTTTTATGTGGTATGGTTTGTGTGTATGTATTTTATATTTTTGTTACATTTAGTGGTTGCTTGTATGGTTTATGAATAGTCCGCAGAGATTGTATAGTAGAACCTATAATGTGAGTAGATTGTTTAACATAGAAGTAAATTGTAAATAGAAATTTGAATGCATGCCATACTTGAATCTGAATCTGAACCTAACTAGGTGACTGCCTTACACTTGTATTTCTCTTCAACCAGGAAAGAGTGCTGGACTCTCAACACAATGGGACTAAGCCCATCCGTAGATCCTCAAGTCACTCTCTGGATGCAAGGTCAGTCAACAGGGAGGACGCGAACGCCGTGAAACCTCCGTCGGTCTCCACCCCCTCTACCTTCCAGGTCACCCATTTTTAGTGGTTTAGAAAAATGACAGGTGAAGTGCCTATTACTATACAAGCTTCACCCTTTGTCTTATCCCAGAATACCCCGAAGGGTGATGACTGGGTAGAGGAGGAAGGGCTAGGAAAGATGTTAATTTCAACTTAAGAATTGAAACCTACAGTAATTATTTGATTCAATCTTTAAACAGATTCATTAACCAATTAACCATTTAATTAACATTGATTTACACATGTTGTAATAAACTAAACAGATACTAAAAGGAAATAGACATACATTTGATGGATAGAGGTGGTTGAGCCGCACTTACAGTCCCTAATCTTTAAAAATCTGAATCTGAGAGATAGATCGCTCTTTTCGAGGAAAATATGGTGAGGGGGTCTCCATATTTTCCCCAAAACATGCAAGGGGGTTTCTCAGAAACTGTAGACAAAAGCGATCTGGCTTCTGGGATGAAGTCACACCTTTCAGGCTTGAATGAGTGACCTGGTCGCACCTTTCAGCCCGATAAGAGTGACCTACTTTGAAAGATGAAAATTTCTTGAACCTGAGCTAGATCGGGTCGACAATAACCTGTACTGTGGCCAAATGGGCTCGGTTTGGCCTTGAGGAGGCTCGACAATAACTAAAAATGCAAGAAAAGATATATCTAATCTAGATTTGAAAGAAAACTAAACTAGGGAAAATAAAACTAAAATGCAAAAATAAAACCTAGGGATCCTGTGGGATTGACCTGGTATGGTCGCCAAATCTGTAGTAGGGATTTCGCCCTCACTACAGGTAGGAACGGCTCCCTTCCATCTATAGGATGGAAGGGCTCCTATGAGAATGGAAGAACAAAAGAAATAAACAAAAAATGAAATGGAAAATCCCTCTTCACACAAGGTTAGGGTTAAGATCCACAACCTTGCATCAAACTATTAGGAAACAAGAGAACCTGCAAGCAATTAATGGAAACCCGCAAGAAAATGTTAAGCAATAAACATGCAAACAAATAATGTTATAAAACTACAATCTAAATAAACAAAAACATGAAAAGACAAGTATACCTTCTCTGGTTGGAATGGGCCACCATGCCCTAGCTTGGGAGAGGACCTCTCTTAGGAATGGGGAGTTATGGCTCAATGGAGGAATGGAGGAGAGGGAGGGTGAATGGCTTGAGAGACAAATGGTCTTATAGCACTCACATGGGCAGTGTAATGATAGGGAGATGAGAAGTGATTTGAGAGTGACCCCCACCCCTCTATTTATACTTTTTCTCAATATTTTTATGGTTTTAAGCCCCTAGTTGGGGCTTTAGCCCCTTTTTGGAGGTTTTAGCCCCTATGGGAGCTAGTTTGGCTCTTTTTAGGGGTTTTTTAGCCATTTTCATGTTTTTAAGCCTTTTTGAGGGTGTGGGGGTCAAATGAGGGTCGTGCACAGATGTCCTTGGGTGGTGTAGGTCATGTAGAGCTTAGTGAGGGATTTTTTGCGTTAACAATGCCAGTCACTGATTTTCATCAATATTCTTCTCAATCATCTCTGCTCATGCTCATCATCTCTACTACTGTTCATAGGCCTGCTCATCAATATACTCATCAATACTTATGCTCATCAATCATCTTGTTCATCTACTCACTATTTCTCATGATTCTTGCTCATGAACCTCTGGTCAATCCTTCTTCTGATGGTCAACTGTGCTGGTCATTCTATGCTACTCATCCTCTTCTCTGCTCACCATTCTTTACTGCTCCAATACTGATCCTCAAATCATCATCATCATACAGAATTAAGGCATGCATATGTCATAAAGGTTCCAAGATTACCAAAAAGGTATAGAACATCATGGGGTATGCATTATAGTGTTCAAGGAACTATCATATCATCAAGGATAATCAAACACAACTCATCTCATAGGAGTTGTGTCATCATTGTATAATCAACCACTTAGTACATACCTCTATCCATGATTCTTGCACATCAAAAATACTTCTTTCATTACAAGCATACGTTACCATCATCAACATCATATGACTATTTTATACACTACAAGATACTTCACTATACATACATATACTATATACATGTCACTACCTTCTTCATTAGAGTACATCAATTTCAGTCTTGACTGTGTATTCCAGTCATCATCCTAGTATCATCATTCACATCATGCATCTTCATACTATATTACAATAGTATAACACTCGACATTAAACATACCTTGTATATCATGTCATCATCACTTAATATGAATCTTCAGACCTTACCATTGCCAATATTCTTGAATGAATTACTTCTTTTCAATCTTTGTTAAGATCATTGACTCGGGACTTTTGATCATACTAAGGTCACCTAATGTTGTCTTGTGAGAATGCTCTGAGTAGAATGTCTTCACGAATCTGACTTGATGACATTGCTTCCAAAACATTGTATGGAAAAATAGAGTGCCTCCTTTACATGACTTGAATTCTTCTTTGTGTACCATTGTTGTATAGATCTATATGTATTCAAGAGAAATCACTTATCCAATAGCCTTCGAAAGAAACACTTACAATTCTTTTGTGACTGAGTATGGATTGACCATTTGGATGAAATAATATCTGCATTTTCTTCAGACTTCTCACTACCCTTTATATCTTCAATAACCTTTGGATTCTCAAAAATTCATTGTTCCTTTATTAAAACCTTTTGGACTGTGGTATCATTAAATTGTAATCCAAACACACCTTCAACCTTCTATCACTTGAAATCTGAAATTTACAGTGATTGTTTTAATATGTTGTTGAGTTTTGAATAGCTTCATATCCTTATTATGATACAACATAATTTTAGACTTGATACTTATTCTTCACATTTACAACAATTGAAACCAAATCTAGAAGGTCGAGAAAGGCTCTACAGAGATCTTATCATTAAAACCAATTCTTCCTGATCAAACCATTAGCACTGAGGTTACCCAAAAATAAGAGATATCATACTTTAAAACCTTCATGTTTGTAGCTCAAGTTTTTAAACCATGAGGATCCATGGCTTCTTTTAGAGATCAGAGTTAGAATTATTACTTGTAAATTTTGCTTCCATACAACCTGAAAAAAACAGAGAAAAAACCACCATCAAAATTTAGAGCTCCAAAACAAAAATCTTGCTGCAACTGTCACAGTGATCTTGTATACTCAAATTCAAAGATGAAAATTACCTATGTGGCTGTCTCATTCGCTAATAGCTGTTGGAATCCTAAAATTAAAAGCTGTAAAGCTTCATCTTGCATTGGGATTCCTCAGTAGGATACCCAAAATTTTGAAAGGAGAGAGAAGAAAAAAAATATTACACCATTTCTCTGCTGCTGCTCCTTTACATTGCTGTTGCTGCCTCAGTCAAATTCAGAGCTGATCTCACTCCTCCGAATATTCACTTACAAAAATGAAAGCTTGATAGGGTATTTATATTGGTTTTCCAAAAAAACAATTGAGCCAACCTGTTGGAATGTATTATTTTTATTTTATTTTATTTATAAATTATTTAATGGGGAGACGAAATTTATTTTTATTGTTTCAAAATATTGGCAGCCGACTTGTTCAAGGTCAACAAGGTATTGTAATATTAATATTTTGTGTCACATAAACCCTTCAAATTTCAATGGAAAGGGTCATGATGGTATTTTGTTCAAGAATCAAATACCCAAGGTACCATGTGCAAGGGTTTCTTTGATACTTTCAATGTCTTATTCAAGACATTATCTCCATTAATGCCCCAATAGCATTCTTACCATAAGAGGGACCAAGCCAAGAGTCTTCAAGTGTTCCAAGTTCCTTCATACCATAATGAATGTAGATGCCAATATCTACAATGCGTGTCACACAAAAACTTCACCCCATCTTCAAGGGTACAAGGATCATCAAGTGAGTGGGTTTCTTCATCATGAAAGCAATGGGATTCATGACCTTAGAAAGGGTCATTAAGGTCTTCACAAGGGTTCCATGACCTCATTAAGTCATCAACTGGAATACATGTGTTGTCATCAACAGAGGGAGACCTGCCCCTGGTCAAGGAAATGGTGTTTCCTTAACCAGAAGCGTGAGGGAGATAACCGAAAGATGTGAGACAAGCGGACTTACCCACTTAATTGGTGGGGGGGGAAGGGAAGGAGTTGAATAGGGGTAGAGGGAGTGTAGTAGACTCAAACTTCCTTTGTTTAGAGTATGATGGTAGGGTGGACCAGGCAGCAAATGAAACTGACTCATGTGAAAGGGATCATAGTTGTAATACTGGGAATGTCACTGCAGATGGGAAATACTTGGGGGAGGTAGACACTTTTGATATTGATGGGATCCAAGGAAGACACATTGCAGAGTACTCTGTGGGTTGGTGTCTAGAGACACCATTGTGGTACGATATCATGGATTTTTGGTGAGCCCAAGAAAGTAAATGCTCAATGGTGCTTTCAATTTTAGAGAGTCTGAAAGCACGAAGAAGACTCCAGTGGGGGATCTTTTTTGTTGGTAGTCTCCTGTGCCCGAAAAAGGATAAAAGTATACATAGGAGAGCTTTCCCATCCTGTAGGGGATGAGAGAGTTCTTTACCGTTGGTAGTCCAATCAGGCCGAAAAAGGTTAAACCTATACTGACTGGATGGTCATTCATATACTTTTACGAGCATGAACAAAACCAAGTTTGCTTGGCAATATTTTCTTGATGAGAAGGTTGGAAAAGAGCTTAACGACAACCCATGGTGAGCTTTTTCATAAAGGTCGGTCCCTCTGCCTGAGAAAGCATTAAAGTATGCAGAGGGGAACGGTCTTGGCTTGAATGTGCCAAGGTGGTCCTTTTCAATTGATGGTCTACACAGTTTGCAAAAGGAGATAAACGAGACGATGTAGATGCCCTTTCCTATACTTTAATGAGCGGGAAAGGAAGTAGCTGCGCTCGACAATCTTTTCATTCTTTTAGGAGTCAGAAAAGAGCTTAAAAGAAACTCTAGTATGGTCAACCGATTGCAGTGGCACAAGCGGTGCCCCATGTTGGGACGGTGGATAGTGGTCCAAAGGTCATCTATGCAGTTATGGACGGAGTAGGTGGCTCTCAAACATACCAATACATGCACAGGATAGATTGCAATAGAGGCATGTGAGTCAGTGCGGTAGAGGCATGCAAACTGAGGTGGATCTTGGACAAATGTCAGGAGAGTCGTGTGTGAGTTGCGATGGACAGACTTGACTACATGTGATGTGAGTGCAAGTATGGGGGGAGTTATATGCCAAATACATGCAAGAGAAATAATTCATCTTCTGGAAAATGGTATGGAGATCCGCAAGAGGTGCGGTGGATGGAGTAGATAGGTACAAATACCCAAGGTACCCAATGTAAAGGGTCATGATGGTATTTTGTTCAAGAATCAAATACCCAAGGTACCATGTGAAAGGGTTTCTTTGATACTTTCAATGTCTTATTCAAGACATTATCTCCATTAATGCCCCAATATCATTCTTACCATAAGAGGGACCAAGCCAAGAGTCTTCAAGTGTTCCAAGTGCCTTCATACCATAATGAATGTAGATGCCAATATCTATAATGCATGTCACACAAAAACTTCACCCCATCTTCAAGGGTACAAGGATCATCAAGTGAGTGGGTTTCTTCATCATGAAAGCAATGGGATTCATGACCTTAGAAAGGGTCATCAAGGTCTTCACAAGGGTTCCATGACCTCATTAAGTCATCAACTGGAATACATGTCTTGTTGTCAACAGAGAGAGACCTGCCCCTGGTTAAGGCAATGGTGTTTCCATAACCAGAAGCGCAAGGGAGATAACCGAAAGATGTGAGACAAGCAGACTTACCCACTGAATTGGTGGGGGGGGAAGGGAAGGAGTTGAATAGGGGTAAAGGGATTGTAGTAGACTCAAACTTCCTTTGTTCAGAGTATGATGGTAGGCTGGATCAGGCAGCAAATGAAACTGACTCATGTGAAAGGGATCATAGTTGTAATACTGGGAATGTCACTGTAGATGGGAAATAATTGGGGGAGGTAGACACTTTTGATATTGATGGGATCCAAGGAAGACACATTGCAGAGTACTCTATGGGTTGGTGTCTAGAGACACCATTGTGGTACGATCTCATGGATTTTCATTGAGCCAGAGAAAGTAAATGCTCGATGGTGCTTTCAATTTTAGAGAGTTTGAAAGCACAAAGAAGACTCCAGTGGGGGATATTTTTTATGGTAGTCTCCTGTGCCTGAAAAAGGATAAAAGTATACATAGGAGAGCTCGCCCATCCTGTAGGGGATGAGAGAGTTCTTTACTATTGGTAGTCCAATCAGGCTGGAAAAGGTTAAACCTATACTGACTGGATGGTCATTCATATACTTTTACGAGCATGAATGAAACCAAGTTTGCTTGGCAATATTTTCTTGATGAGAAGGCTGGAAAAGAGCTTAAGGACAACCCATGGTGAGCTTTTTCATAAAGGTCAGTCCCTCTGCCTGAGAAAGCATAAAATTATGCAGAGGGGAACGGTCTTGGCTTGAATGTGCCAAGGTGGTCCTTTTCAATTGATGGTCTACACAGTTTGCAAAAGGAGATAAACGAGATGATGTAGATGCCCTTTCCTATACTTTAATGAGCGGGAAAGGAAGCAGCTGCGCTCGACAATCTTTTCATTCTTTTAGGAGTCAGAAAAGAGCTTAAAAGAAACTCTAGTATGGTCAACCGATTGCAGTGGCACAGGCGGTGCCCCATGTTGGGACGGTGGATAGTGGTCCAAAGGTCATCTGTGCAGTTATGGATGGAGCAGGTGGCTCTCAAACATACCAATACATGCATGGGATAGATTGCAATAGAGGCATGTGAGTCAGTGCGGTAGAGGCATGCAAACCAAGGTGGATCTCAGACAAAGGTCAGGAGAGTCGTGTGTGAGTTGTGATGGACAAAATTGACTACATGTGATGTGAGTGCAAGTATGGGGGAATTTATATGCCAAATACATGCAAGAGAAATAATTCGTCTTCTGGACAATGGTATGGAGATCCGCAAGAGGTGCGGTGGATGGAGTAGATAGGTATGTGCTAAAAGAAAATAAAAATGATGTTCCTTAACGGGAGGTGGTTCGAGAACCCACATGAGTAGCGGTAGGCAAGTGTGATGCAAGTACAGGTCCACAGACACTTGCATCGTCATGTTGTGGTTCGTAAATCAAGGTAACTTCTGGGGAGCGGTCCCAAAATTTGTTTCTTAAACATGAGACGATGGTCTCATAAGGAGATAGAGGACGGAATTCTGAAACTAGTGGCATAAATGATGTCTCAAACGGACTCCGTATGGTCCTGTTATGTCAAACAGGATAAATTAGGTCAAAATAGGGCCTATATAAGGGTGGGGACCACTTTGTGAAGTGTCATTGTCACCGTTCATTGTATAGTTGGAGAGGTGGGCCCTAAATTTTCATTTGCTGATTTCTCCTATTCCAACTGATGGTTTCGAGTTCTGCGACTTGCAGGTAAGAGCTCTCACCAAATCTCTTCTTTTTGGTGGTTTAGATTCTCTATTTGGTCACCTGGAGGTGCTCCATGAGCCTATTGGGGTTTCATGGAGTACTGGTGGTGCTAGATGATGATACGAGAGGGTGGCGGCAGAGTGGGATGCTTCTTCACCGAGGAGCTATTAGAGCAGTGGCGTTAGCTTCCAGTGGTCATTGAGGAGTACCCGTATGTGGGTATGAACTATCATGGGGACCCCAAGATGCCTCGACTTGCAGGCCAGGCATGGGTACTAGCTGGTATGTATGTGTGATGTTTTTATGTTCATCTTTATACATAGTGTAGTTGAGCTGGTTGATAGTTGTATGTTGATATGTGTGGACTGATGGTGTCCTTATTTGTGTATGCGGATATTGGTCCCTGCCCACCACCCAAGCATCAGAGGTGGGTGGTTACTATGGTGCCTGCAGCAGTTCTTGTGGGGAATCCTTGTAGGCGATAGTGGGAGATGGATGGACTTCTACCGCATTTGGAGCGGCTTACTACTGGGGTCTCTGATGATGGATGGTAGCATTTGAGCAATGATGTGATTACTTACATTCATAGTTTTCCTCCAGAGTGGACTGCTGTGATGAGGAGGATGGCTGTGGCCTGTGATCACATTCATCGGGCGGCGAGAGGTGATCTTTCTGTAGAGGATGAGTCTTCTAAGGAAGATGATGATACTGAGTCAAATGATGAGTCTGATTCAGATTAGTAGCCTAGTGGGGCTGCCCCTAGTGCGTTGGTGCACTTAGGAGTTTTTGTGTCGCTATGTATTCTCATTTTGTACTGGACATATTTTGGACATGCGAATTATCTATTTATATATATTTTTGACGCACATGGATGCGCTTTTATGGTTTTATTTGCGAGTCTTTTTATGATGATATGAGATGCAATGCCTAGATGATGTATTGTTACACTTGTGTGTGTATTTTTAGATATGATTATGCATGATATTATGGTTGTATGTTTCCTATATATGATTATGAATGTGCCAGTTTAGAATGTCATTGGCCATTTGATCTGCTCCACTATTAAGGTTTCTGGGAGCATGTGTGAATATAATGGACTCAAATGTTCTAACCATCTGTTTAGTGCACAGGAATTTTCTAAAGAGGCAGGGGTAACGTACCCGGTAGTGGTTGTTCAACTGAGAAACAAGAAGCTAGAAGTCTAAGAAGACATTGAGGTGGTGAATGCCTAACTAGAGAGTGGCAGCCAAGAGGCCATTGACACCATCATACTCATCCTGGTTGTCGGTTGCACTGCCCATGCATATTTCGTCGATATGGATCAACTCGTGCGACGGGGAGTAGATGACCCATGCAGCCGAGGCAAGGTTCGGAGACCATCTATTTAACAAATCCCATGTATCGGTGCGAGGTAGGATCCATCTGGAGCAATGAGGGGAAACGATACATAAGACTCACTTTTGAAAAATGTGTAAAACAAAAAGGAAAATACTATAATACAAGTTGTACTATTGTCACTTAAAGGGGTGACATTAGAGGGAAAGTCGTTTGGACTTTCAGGGGATCAATGATCATTCCTTTGTGTGACACGATGAACCCTAG
The DNA here is from genome assembly GCA_001517045.1 of Pseudotsuga menziesii. Taxonomy (NCBI): domain Eukaryota; kingdom Viridiplantae; phylum Streptophyta; class Pinopsida; order Pinales; family Pinaceae; genus Pseudotsuga; species Pseudotsuga menziesii. Next base: position 300,415 of record LPNX010094956.1, read on the forward strand.
GAGACAGCCCGTTGGGACACAGAAAACACACTTGAAAGGGTTCAAGTGGATTTCATACTTGCGACATCGTAGGAAGACTTGACGCAAGTCGTCTAGGTGCTATACTTGCTTCTATGACCGCACAATGAGGTTGTCAAGATAAACTAACATGATGTGAATGAGGTCGCAGAAGCAGTGTGTCATGGTGCACTGGAAGGTGTATCCATCATTTTTCAGGCCAAAGGGCATGACTCAATATATGAATGTGCCCCACGGGGTTGTGAATGTAGTCTTATAACGGCCTTCTTTCCGGATCTGGATTTGGTTATATTCGGAGAATCCGTCCATCAAGGAAAAGGCCTCATGTCTGGCGCATGCATCGATAATCTGATCGATGAAGGGTGTTGGGAAGTTGTCTTTGGGACATGCCCCATTTACACTACAGAAGTCTGTGCAAACGTGGATGGTACCCTATTTTTTATTCATGGGAACAGGATTAGAAACCCAAGTGGTGTACGCAATGGGGTAAATGAAGCCGGCTATGCGCAGTTTCTCTATCTTGGCTTTGACTGCGGCCACTTTGGAAGGATGGATGGGCCGTTGCTTCTGGCGTATGGGGGCCACATTGGGCCATGTGTTGATGTGGTGTTCCATGATGGATGGATCCATCCTAGGAATTTTAGTGTAAGTCTAGGAAAAGATATCGCGTAATTCTTGGAAGAGAGCTTTGTAGGCAGCAACTTCTTCGGGGGAGCAGGATGCCCCCAGCATGATTTCTTCAACAACCTCAGGATTGGTTGAGGTGTTGATTTTCATGGTTGGAAAGATGTTGGCCATGTTCCCTTCTTTGAAGGCATCTAGTGCTGGGCTGGGGTTTTTGAACAGTCGACTTTCCCATGAATGAAATCTTTGGTTTCCACGGAAAACTGGTCAGACTGCAACACAAGTTGTTCAAGGAGGAAGAACGAGCGATGGTGCATGTCATCCCATGGGTATTCTAGGGTAGTCAAGGATTCAAGTATATCCTCATCATTGCAGAGGCAATGAAGAGACAGCTCTGATGGACCGTCGTTGGAGGTGGAGACAAGCGGGTCAGTAGAACTGAACATCATGTAAATGGACATGGTGTCCGAAGAAGGAGGTGGGGGGTGAACTTCTTCAATCAAGGTGATCTCAGATTCAAGGGAATGTTGACGGAGGTCGGCTAAACCCATTTGAAACTCAGACAAGTATTGGAAATGGTGAGAATAGTGTCCATACAAACTGTAGAGGGAGTAAGCATGGTTTGTTCTCAGTGACTTGTTTCTCACTATTGGCACACTTGGAAGTTCAACCATGGGGAGGTTTTCAGTTGTATCCATGGCATCCAAATGGGCGCGGATCATTGGAATCTTAGGGTAGTTCTGAGTTGGATGGCCTTGTTCTTCGAAGATGGTGCAGGGCAGGATCAGTTGAGGCTCTATGGTAGCTTTTGTATTCTTTCCCCTATCCCTTTTTGGGTGGGGCGGTGTGGTGGTTGGTTTTTGCGGGCTAGGTGGAGGATGAGACTCGACCACAATGGGTTGCATGGGTGTTAATACTACCTAGGGCATCGATGGTTGATCTGGTGGATCAAGATACCGCATGGGAATTCCCAATGTAAAGTTGGGTAGGTTTAGGGTGGCCATTACTGATTTGCTCATGACGCCAGGTGGGGGAAAGAGGAAGGGAATTGTATGAATTAGAGAGGAGCCCAGATAACTCCCTGATGGTTGTATGTGGGGATGAGGTTGTGGTTGCAGCTACACGTAATGCTGTGGCTACAGATGATGTTGCGGCTGCTGTGGGTTTTACGGCTGCGATTGGGGCTACAACTGCGGTTGTTGTTTGGGTGCAGCGGTGCTATATGAGAGCATACACAAGTCTGTAGTCTCGTTTGGTGTTTTTGGTGGTGACACTAAGGGGAAATGAGCCATCATGGTGGTAACGGAAAATAACCCAGGGCCCACATTCAACAATGGGGAGGATGGTATGTTGTCAACCATGGTGTTTACCACAGGGATAACATTGACGTGTGTGGTCATCCCTTGCGAATCAATGGTGTTGATCATAGGGATAACATTGGCAGGAGCCTTTAGCCCTTACGGATCATGATAAGTTAGTTGGTCAACCATCATGATTTTATCTTCATGGGGGAACATCATGAGATGGAAGATAGTTGATGCGACAGCTCTCATGGCATACATATAACTTCTTTCAAGGAGAAGGTTATAGTCCAATTGAGTGTTGACAACCTCTATGTCGATCAGAACTGTCTTCCCGACTAATGTGATGGGGACGTGGGGGAGGATTCCTTGGGCTTTAGTGGGATGGCTGTCATAAGCCCGCAGAGTTGTAAAGGATGGTTGCAAAATTAGGGATCCCAGTTTCTGCCAGACTAGGGTAGAGATAACGCATGTAGATGCCCCCTCATCCACTATGCACCGGTGCACAACCAAATTCCAGATAGACACCAGGATTTGAAAGGAAATGGTTGATGGCATTCGCGGTTCTCCATTATTCATGTCGAATGTGATCAACTTGGAGTCAGAGGGGTATACGGCCCCAAGGGCGGCTAGTAAAGCTTTCCGCTGTGTTGGGAAAGTTTTGAGTAGCTCAAGAGAGGACATGCTGGTAGGTGTTTGGTCCAAATCATCCATGATGTTGTAGCTGATAGCAGCTATAGCCATGGCGTTATTGGCAACCCAGCGTATGGGGGGGCACGGGAAAGGGGGTAATTGAAGAGGTGCATTGACTGTTTTAGACATGGATGCCATTGATGTGTCAGCGGGTTCGGTGTTGGCTCCGTACTGATTCCATCTGGTTTGTAGGTTGATCTCTTTAGTTGTCATAGCTAGCAGGTGGTGGACACCTGTTTCTACCTTGGGAGGTGCCCCTGGAGCGTTGGGATCGGGTTGGGGAGGGGGTGCGGTTGCCACCAATCCTTATACTAGTAATCAGTTTTGGAGCACCACAGGAGGAGGTCCTTGTGGTGCCGGGTTGGGTTGGGCTTGATCCATTGTGTTGGTGGCATGTTGGACCTCGTTCCTTATGGCCTGCTTAGCATGACCCATGAAGGGACACTCAAATGTGTAGTGCTCATAGACCTCACAGAGTGCACATGGTTGGTTTGTGTGCAACGGAGCATTGCGTCTTGGTGCATTTGGTCGTGGAGGATTTTGGGCTAGCCAGTTTGCCACGACATTGTTGGGAGGATTTGGTTGTTGATCGCCTCCCTGTGGTTGATTGTTGCCTTGGTTCCGAGGTCAGTTATTCCTAGCTTGCCCTTGTTGATTATTGGGGGTTGGCTGGTTGGGATAGTTTTGTTGTGCAAACACTTGTCCCAATGGAGCGGGTGGAGCAGGGGTGGGGGCTTGAACCGCTTGCACTGGTGGTGCATAGTAGATTTGGGTGGGTGGCAGTGCCACAAATGTGGGCATTTGCCCCATGTATTGCTGTGTTGGCCAAGCCATTGCCTGAGCCTGCTGTGGTGGCACAGGTTGTGTGTAAGAAGTTATGGCTCCGGACTGGGACATCATTCTTGCATAGTCTAGAGTTTGGTTTTGGTAGGAAACATTAGCAGTGTTTCTTGGTTGTGGTGGTACTGTAGGTGGTGTTGGACGGTGCCGTGGTTGGTGAGAGATTGAGCCTATGATGCCATCTGCAGCATGGGATGCCCTCGGTACATCCTGATAGGAAGGTACCTGCATGGGGAGTGTCTGGAATGACAGTGTAAAGGTACCCAGACTGTGCATAAATCAAATCAAACTTCTTGGCTTTCAAGATGGCTTCCTCTTTGGATTGGGGACGTTCAGATGCAACATCCTTTGCTATAGGTGGGAGCAAGGTTTTAAGAAACCAATTTAGGAAGATCCTGTCATCAAGTTGGATCTTACACAAACTACGACATCATTGCCACTCATGGATGTGGTCAGTTATGCGAGTCGCAGTATTTTGGCGGCAAGATAACAATATCTCCACCCCTTCGTCATATCTGACGAGGATTTGGAAATATTGCAGGAACATGAAAGCTAGGGAGTTGAAATTTGGGTACTTGGCTTGTGGTAGCTCAATGTACCATTTGGCTGCAGCACCTGTGAGGATGCATTAGAATAGTCTTAGCCTAATCGAATCATCTATGATGTTGTTTGATGAGCACCATAGATGAAACGTCATGATGTGGTTTTGGCGGAACTCCCCTGCCTTCCCTTCAAACTTGGAAATATTTGAGGGTAGTTTGGTTGGCATGGGAGGCCAAAAAGTTTGATGGCAGATAGGGTCATTAGTTAACCAGGACAAATTAGGCAAGTTGATATGTTCCATGAAAGGGAGGTTTGACCCCAGATTGATGTGAGATGGGGCAGCCATGGTGGTGGGGTTTGTAGGTGCATAATGCACCTGCACTGCTGGGGGTACTTGTGGTGGTACCATTGTGGATGAGCCAGTGCCCTGAAGTGTGGTGGGAGGGACAATGTGGGTGGAAAGGCCACTACCCCCATGTATGACAGGAGGGGCAATGTAGGTGGAAGGGCCACTGCCCCCATGTGTGACAGGAGGGGCAATGTATGTGGAAGGGCCACTGCCCCCATGTGTTGTAGGTGAGATAGCTTGACTGGTCAATATGGGTGGCGGAAACTGACTTATCATAGTTTGCATAACCGTGCTGGGGCCACCTGCAGGGTTTTTGGTGATAGTTTGTGGTGTGGACATGGGTCCACTAGCAATTTCTATGCCGGAAAATGGATCTAGGTTTGCACCGGCCATGGGGCTTGATGGAGTAGTGTGCAGGTCTGGTTCAGATTAATATGGGTCTAAATCTGAATCAGAGGCTGTGTGGCCATCTAATGGTGTGGGAGGTCGTCGAGAATGGTCTCGACGATGTCAGTTTAATGACCCGAATTGAGGTGGTTCACCTCCTAGGCGTGAGGGATCAATTATGTTAATTTTGAATGTCCAACTGGTGGTAATGATTATTGGACCCCTATTTCAATGGCTTCCTATTGGTTGTAGGTGGTCACTCAGCCACCAAGACTACTAGACGATAGCGCTTGGATTTTTCCCCACAAACGTGCTACTCAATCGGTGGGGGTCGTTGCCCGTTTCACTTGGCAATTCCTCTCAGCATCCAGCTACTTTGGGTTTCCCATGGTACTCCTCACAATGAGTTTCTGGGATGAGCCCAAGTACTTCCCACGGTTAAGGCAGTCAGGGACTTATGTCCTCAAAGATTGCAGATTTTTAACTTAGTGTAAATTTGTAAATTTTAGTGGCTCTCTCAACGTCATGAACTGAGTTGGGTTGATTTACATGGTATGGTGTGTACGTCTTTTTGGTTTTTTGTTATCTGGTGGCTGCAAATGGTTTATGAATATTCCACAAAGTTTATGTCATTGTGTATGGACTCAATAAATAAATAGAAATTTTGTAGATACATACCATTGTTTATCCAAGGCACCTTCTCAACACAATGGGACTAAGCCCATTCGTAGATCCATAGGTCACTTCCTTGATGCAAGGTTGGTCAATAGGGAGGACGCTGAGCGCTATGAGAAGCCCTCCTTCTCTACCCCCTCTACCTTCCAAGTCACCCATTTTTAGTGGTTTCAAACAATATTGGGTGAAGTGCATATTACTATATGAGCTATACCCTTCGTCTTATATGAGAATACCCCAAAGGGTGATGACTGGGTAGAGGAGGAAGGGTTAAGAAAGATTGTTGATTTTAAGTTAGTTTTAGTCAAACTATATTCATTAACCCATTAAATATTTAATTTACACTTTGTTATGTGCATGAAATTGTCATTAACATTAACATAAACAAAAATAAAACAATTCTGATGGACAGAGGCGGTTGAGCCACACTGACAGTCCTTAATTATTAAAAACCCAATTCTGAGTGACAAATCACACATTTCAGGTCAAATGTGGCAAGGGGGTGGCCAAATTTTTCTAGAAACAGGCGAGGGGGTTGCTCAGATTTTGCAGATAGAAGCGGGCTATCTTTTGGAAGGGGGTCGCACCTTTCGGGGGTAAAAGGGCGACCTGGTCGCACCTGTGAGGCCCAAATGAGCGACTTGGTCCCCTGTTTGGTCCCGATAAGTGCAACATGTTCCGGAAGGTGATATTTTTTGACCCCAAGTTAGATCTAGCTGACAATAACCTGTACTGTGGCCAAATGGACTCGGATTTTACTTGTGGAGGCTCAGTAGTAACAAAAAATGTAAATAAACAAAATTTTAAACTATATTTAATAGAAAAATTAACCTAGGGCAAAAAACTAAACTAAAACTTGAAATTTTGAAAAACAGGCCCAGGGATCCTCTGGGATTGACCTGGGATGGTCGCCAGTTCTGTAGCAAGGATTTCTCCCTTGCTACAGGGCAGGAATGGCTACCTTCCGTCTATAGGATGGAAGGATAGGTTCCTGGTGGTGAAATGCAGGAAAAAAAATGGACAGAAATGAAATCAAGAATAGAAAAGAAGAAGAAATGGTTGGAAACCCCTCTGCAAACACTGTTAAGGTTTAGCTCTAGCTACCTGCAAACAAATGTTAGAACCAAAATACCTGCAAAAACATGTTAGACAATAAACCTGCAAGCAAACAATGGATTAGAAAGCAAATAAAATATTGAAGCAAATACAAAAAACAACACTGGTATACCTTCTCTTGATGGAATGGGCCACCATGCCCTAGCTTGGAGAAGCACCTCTCTTGGATGGGGGAGCTATGGCTCAATGGAGGATGGAGGAGAGGGGGTGTGGGTGGCTTGAGAGACAAAGGGGTCTTAAGGCATCCACTCAGGAAACATAACAGTATGCAAGGGCGAAGTCTTTTGAGAGTGACCCCCACCCCTCTATTTATAGCATTTTTAGGGTTCTAAGCCCTTGGTTAGGGCTTTAGCATATTTTTGGGCTTTTAGCCCCTTTCGCCCTAAATTTAGCTCCTTTTAGGGTTTTAGGCTCCTTTGAGGGGTTTTGGCCCCTTTTTGGAGGTTTTATCCCCTAGGAGAGTTATTTAGGCTCTTTTTTGGGGTTTTTAAGCCCTTTTCTTAAGCCTTTTTAAGGGTGCGGGGGTCTAATGGGGTGAAATGAGGGTTGTGCATGGGTGTCCTTGGGTGGTGTAGGCCATGTAGAGCTGAGTGAGGGATTTTTTGGGTTAACACATATAACTTCTCCCGAGGAGAAGGTTATATTCCAACTGAGCATTGACAACCTCTATGTCAATCAATACTATTTTCCTGGTTAATGTGATGGGAACATGGGGGAGGATACCTTGGGCTTTAGTGGGGTGACCATCATAAGCCTACAGAGAAGTAGTATATGGTTGCAAAAATGGGGACCCAAGCTTCTACTAGACTAAGGTTGACATAACACACATGGATACCCCCTTGTCCATGATACACCGGTGCACGACCAAATTTTGAATGGATATCGGGATTTATAAGGTAATGGTTGATGGCATTCGCGGTTCTCCGTTCTTCATCTCGAATGTGATCAACTTGGATTCAAAGGGGTCTACAACATCGAGGGAGGATAGTAAGGATTTCCACTGTGTTGGGAAAGTTTTAAGTACTTCAAGAGAGGACATAGCCGTAGGTGTTTGGGCCAAGTCATCCACTATTTTGTAGCTTACAGAAGCTCTAGCCGTGACATTGTTGGTAACCCATCATATGGGGAGGCGTGGGAAAAAAGAGGGTAAATGAAGAGGTGTATTGGTCGTTTTGGACATGGATGCTACTGATGGGTCAGCGGGTTCGGTGTTGGTTCCATACTGATTTCATCTAGTCTGTAAATTGACCTATTCGGTTGTCAAGGCTAGCAGGTGGTGAACATCTGTTTCTGTTGTCGGAGGTTCCCCCAGGGCGGTGGGATTTGGTTGGTGAGTAGGTGTAGTTGTTACCAGTCCTTGGACTGGTAATGGGTTTTGGAGCACCATGGGTGGAGGTCCTAGTGGTGCTAGGTTGGGTTGAGGTGGAGCTTCCATATTGGTAGCATTTTGAATGTCATTATGAATGGCCTGCTTAGCATGACCCATGAAAGGGAACTCGTGTGTATAGTGCCCGTAGACCTCGCATATTTTGCACGGTTGGTTTGTGCACAACGAAACGTTGTGTCTAGGTGCATTTGGTTGCTAAGGATTTTGGGCTAGCAGTTTGGCCTCGATGTTGTTGGGAGGATTTGGTTGTTGACCACCTCCTTGCAGTTGGTTTTTTCCTTGATTCCTTGCTCAGTTGTTTCTGGCTTGCCCTTTTTGGTTATTAGGGGCTGGTTGGGTGGGACAGTTTTGTTGTGCAAACACTTGTCCCAAAGTAGTAGGTGGAGCTGGGGTAGGGGTTTGGGTGGCTTGTATGGGTGGTGCATAGTAGACTTGGGGGGCTAGGGGTGCTACAAATGTGGGCACCTGCCCCACATATTGTTGTGCTGGCCAAGTAGGTGCATGGGTCTGCTGCTATGGCGTAGGTTGTGCATAAGAGGTCGTAGCACCGGACTGGGACATCATTCTTTCATAGTCAGGATCTTGGTTTGGGTAGGAAACACTAGGGGTATTACTTGGTTGTGGTGGCATCATAGGTGGTGTCAGATGGTGCTTTGGTTGATGGGAGACATAACCTATGATCCCATTTGCAACATGGAATTCCCCCGGTGCATCCCGGTAGGAGGTGCTTGCACGGGGAGCGTCTCGAATGATGGTGTAGAGGTATCCAAACTGTGTGTAAATGAGGTCATACTATTGGGCCTTCAAGATGGCCTCTTCCTCTATTTGGGGATGTTCAGAGGTGACGTCCTTGGATATAGATGGAAGCAAGGTTTTCAAGAACCAGTCTAGGAAGATCCTGTCATCAACCTTGATCTTGCATAAGCTGCGATGTCGCCTCCACTCGTGGATGTGGTGGATGATGTGGGTCATAGTATTTTGGTGGCAAGATAGCAATATTTCCACTCCTTCATCATATCTGATGGAGAGTTGGAAATATTGCAAGAACATAAAGGCCAAGGAGTCAGATTCTGGGTACTTGGCTTGTGGTAGCTCAATGTACCACTTGGCTGCAACACCCGTGAGGGTGCATTGAAATAGTTTGAGTCTAATAGAATCATCTATGATGTTGTTTGATGAGAACCATAGGTGAAACATCATGATATGGTTTTTGGGGCACTCCCCTGCCTTCCCTTCAAACTTGGGGATGTTTGAAGGGAGTTTGGTTGGCATGCGAGGCAAAAAGGTTTGATGACAGATGGGGTCATTGGTTAACCTAGCTAAGTCAGGCAGGTTAAGGTGTGCCATGAAAGGGAGGTTTGACCCAAGGTTAATGTGTGACAGATCATCAATGGTGGTGGGGTTTACAGGAACATATTGTACCTACGTGATTGGGGGTACTTATGGCATAGTTGTAGACAGGCTACTGTCCCTGGGTATGGTAAGTAGCATAGTGTGATTAGAAGGGCCACTGTCCCCATGTATAATAGGAGGGATAGTGTAGGTGGAAGGCCCACTACCCCCAGACATGCCAAGTGGGACAGTGTAAGTGGATGGACCACTACCTCCAGGTATGATAGGTGGGGCAGTTTGATTGGTAAGCATGGGTGGTAGTAGCTGGATTATGATAGTATTCATGATGGTTCTAGGACCACCAACAGGGGTGTTGGTGGTGGTGTGGGGTATGGACATGGGTCCACTGCCAATCACCAAGCTGGAAAGTGGATTCGGGTTTGCACCAGCCATGGGGCTAGATGGTGCAATGTGTAGATCTAGCTCAATTTGATATGATTATGAGTCTGAATCAGAGGTTGTGTGGCCTTCTGATGGTGTAGAGGGTCATCAATAATGGTCTCAACGGTGTTGGTTCAAGGACTCGAACTATGGTGGATCACCTCTTAGGCATGAGGGAGAGCGTGGGGGATCAATTGTGTCTAGTTGGTAGATCAATTGGTGAAATATGGTAGTGATGTTCTGGACCTGGGTTTTAGTGGCTTCCTATTAGCTTTCAGGTGGTCACTTGGCCACCAAGACTTCCAGGAGACAACACTTTGCTTTTTCCTCATGGGAGTGCTAGTCAATCGGTAGGGGTCGTTTCCCGTTTTGCTTGGAAATTCCTCTCATTGGCCAGCTACTTTGGGGTTCTCGTGGTACTCCTCACAATGAGTTTCAGGGCTGAGCCCAAGTACTTCCCATGGTTAAGGCAGTTAGGGACTTATGTCCTCAAAGACTGCAAGTGTTTGAATTAGTGTAAATTAATAGATTTTATTGGCTGGCTCAGCGTCATGAACTGAGTTTGGTTATCTTATTTGGTATGGTTGTGTGCATGTCCATTGTATTTTTTATTATTTTCTGTTATTCAATTGGTGGTTGCTTGTGTGGTTTATGAATATTTTGCAGATATTTTTTGGTTTGTTACAGAACTTATAACATGGGTAAATTGTTATGAAACCAGTAAATTGTGAACAAAAAATTTGAAACATGCCATTAATGAATCTGAACTATGGTGGACTTACTAGGTGACTGCCTTACACCTATATTCCTCTTCGACCAAGAAAGAGTGTTGGGCTCTCAAAACAATGGGACTAATCCCATCCATAGATCCTTAGGTCACTCTTCGATTGCAATGTCTTCAACAGGGAGGACACGAACGCCGTGAGGCCCCTTGGGCCTACCACCCCCTCTACCTTCCAAGTCACCTATTTTTAGTGGTCTAAAGTAATCATAAGTGAAGTGCCTATTGCTATACAAGCTTCACCCTTCGTCTTATCCCAGAATACCCTGGAGGGTGATGACTGGGTAGAGGAGGAAGGGCTAGGCAAGGAGTTAAATTCCAATTCTTTATTAAAAACTGAAATTTAACCTATCGTAATCTATTCAAGCCTTAAAACAGATTCATATGTATTAACAACTAACCAAATAAACCTACAATTTACAAAAATTGTTTGTAGAAATAAATAGGCTGTTGGACAATGGTGGCTGGGCTGCACTGACAGTCCAAATAGCAGCAAACATGCAAGTCCAAAAAGTTAAAATGCTCATACAAAGTAAAAAAAATGGGTGGCGCACCTGTAGAGGACCTGTTTTTGCAGGGTGGATTTTGATCAAACCGCGAGGAATTACCTCAAATGGTTGAAAACCCACTTCAGAAATAGGCCCTTTAACCCCTAACCATGAGAAGATTCATAAATGGATCAACTTTTTGGGCAGAAAATGAGATTGAACAGAGGTGAATTTTCAGAAATTTGGTTCAGTCGTTTTCGCATAGTTGAACGATTTGCAAATCAAAGAACAACCAACATTAAATGGTACTATGGATGAAACAATAAAAAAATGAAAGAAATATATCTATCAAACTAAATAAGCAAAGGTATATCTAACTAATTAAGAAAAAGATTAAAAAAAAATCCTAGGGATCCCGTGGGATCGACTCGGTATGGTCAGAAATTTGTAGCTCGGGGAAAACCCTGGTTACGTGCAGAAACAGATACCTTCTGTTTATAGGATGGAAGGGTAGGGTTTATTTGGTGAATGAAAAACCTGCAAGGAAGGGTTAGCTTTGAGCCATGGCAACCTTGCAACAAACTGTTAGAAAAATAAACTTGCAACTAATCATCAATGGAGAACCTGCAATCTACTGTTAGAAATAAACTACACATACATCTAAGTTGCAAATAAAAATAAACAAAACATGCATCTCATTATACTTAAGATTTTTAATGGAATATGGGCCACGATTCCCTAGCTCAAGGAGCAACCTCTCCTTACTGGTTTGAATGGTGTAGAGCTAAGCTCAACACACAATGGAAGTAGCTAATGGAGCAAAAGAGAGAGAGGGATGAATGGATTGAGAGAGTTCGCTCCTCAAGGCACTCATATGGGAAGAGTAATGGTAGGCAGGGAAGGAGTCTTTTGAGAGTGACCCCCACCCCTCTATTTGTAGTTTTTTCTTAATATTTTAGGGTTTTAATCCCTTGGTTAGGGCTTTAGCCCCTTTTTTGGGATTTAAGACCCTTTCGCCCAATTCTTAGCTCCTTTGGGGGTTTTAAGCTCATTTGAGGGGTTTTAGCCCCTATGAGAGCTATTTTGGCTCTTTTTAGGGATTTTTAAGCCCTTTTCAAGTTTTTGAGCCTTTGCAAGGGTTTGGGAGTCAAATGAGGGTAGTGTAATGGATGTCTTTAGGTGGTGTAGGTCATGTAGAGCTTACCGAGGGATTTTTTGGGTTAACAAGGACATCACGAGTCTCTAACCATATTTTCTATTGAACCAAAGAAAACATGATTACTAATTATTTTTATTTTTATTATTTTGATAGGTGAATCTGGTAAACACATGCAAGCAACACCTTCCAACATGGTATTAATCATGTTACAATGAAGAATATATGTCTCACAGCTCATGGAGGTTACCTTTCAGATAATATGTTGTGACATGAGGTATTTACTCTACCAAATTTACCCAGGATTTTCACCTTGTCTTAACTGCTTGAAACGACCTGCTTATGCAAGTGAGAAGGATGATGAGGGGTGAACATGTCTTTGCGGGGTTTGAAACTTGGTGGGGTGGGGTATTTTTTATTTTTATTATTATTTCTGAAAATCCATCTCATATTTCATTACTGAACATTGAACAATATAGAATACAATAAGAATTAGAGCCAAAGCATGAGGATACATATTGTGCCACCATACATAGGCATGTAGAGCTAGCATGGAATCTTTTTGATATGAACTCAAGCAAATCTACATTTTTTCCTAAAATACCAATCCAAACTGAAATCTAAACAGACAACTCCAATCTAAAAGTTAGGACTTCTCCCAGATTAAATGGATTAGTTGCCTCATTACAAGTTGTATGTAACCACCTTTTCCATAAAACAGAGATTACTGACAATCTAAATTATATATTTTCATTAATTATAGTCAATCACAAGAGTTGATTGACTATAGTTATTTCCATAAAGCAGTTGACTGATTGATTTTCATCATTTCTATCCAATTGCATTATTTGTACAAAAATGTGACTTTTCTGTTATTCTGTATTAACTTTATTCATTCATTTTATGACTGGACACTCAAAAGTATTTTGAAGGTTATTCTTCTCTGGTTTTCTTTTGTCCTTTTTCACCTATTGAAACCATAAATTTCAGTAATTCGAAATGTTTTATCTTTTTTGGTTCATACTCTTGACTTGTGTGCCATGCATTTATTTTTAGGTAGCTGAGCGTGCTTTGTTTCTGTGGAACAATGATCATATTTTAAATTTGATGTCACAACACTGATATGCAATATTTCCATTGATTTTCCCTGCTCTGGAGAAAAATATAAGAAACCACTGGAGTTAGCTTGTGCATAGCTTGACTTGGAATGTGAGAAAGATGTTGATGGATATGGACCAAGAAATTTTCTAGGAATTCCAACGTAAGTACCATGAGGAGGAAACAAATACAATACGCATACAAGAAAAGCACGAAATGGCATGACAACGTTTCAAAGCTGTTGTTGCTTCAAAAGCTGTATGTACTGAACTAGTGTCTGTGGCCCTATAGCACAACTAAGGGGTAGCAATTCTAGACTGAAAGCTTCATTTGTTAGTTCAGCATTTGTAATATTATTATATTAATCAATCCTTGGGCATAAAACTGAAGTAGTTGGAGGCATGTCACTTTTGTTTTGACCTCTTCCTTTCCAAGTGTATTGCAACATTTTATGACTGAGAATGGGCTAAAAGTTTTCTTGCAGGTAAGTTTCTCTTGAGGAGGTATTTTGGTCGAAAAATGCAAACTGAAATCGAGTTTTGAGCTTTGTCTTTGAACTCCTTTTGCACAAATAAATATTAAATTCTTTGCGCATATCTGTTATATCATTCTTTTCTCTTGTGAGATGGGTTGAAAGAAAGTTGGAAACATAGAAATGGTTAAGGTATGGGTTCTTTTTTTTATTGGTCAACCACATACTTGCTTTTAAGTATCATGTTACTTTGGTTGGCCTACTTCCTTTCTACCCATATGTTGTAAATATTTTCAGGATTCTGCCTCTTATTGGCTAGCAAATGTGCGATGAGTTATTTCCTTACAATGCAATGCACCGTTGAAAGCCTGCATTTGCCAAGTATGTTCCTGTGAATCTAGCTTGAAGAAAAATAGGATATTTTGAAATTCAAAAGTTTGAATTGCTAGAATATTTGGTCATTGGCCATGGTTCTAGCTTCCTTTCCACGTAGAAGTATGATAACCTTTTCTGCCTTATTGCAGAGAGCCATTCATGGGATTGAATTTAGTACAGGAAGTTATTAATGTATTTGTTTATATGTGGGAAATTTTAGATGTTTATGTCAAAATTGGAGCATATTTCTTCTACTACGTGTTTGCACTTCACTAGTGATATTTTGAATATGAAATTATTCTATTACATTTTTTTTGAAAATACCTGATAAGCCATCATTATATTAAAATGGCCTTTTCCTGGCCTCCTAGATACCCATGCAAGGAAGGAGAGTGCTTGATATATTACTCCTAATATAGGTTCATGTAACCTTTTCTTGATGCAATTGGATGAGCTAAATATTGGATAACTATATAGTCTAGAATATAGAATTTATCAACTTCTAAATTAATTCATCAGATGAGCTTTCTGATATTGGGCCACTAGAAATGGAAAGCGACCATCCTGATTACTTGCAAGACTCTAGACAGATTCACAGCAGCACCAAGGATCCCTATATGTTATTCTATTTTTGAATGAATCATCATATTTTTTGATGCAGTATTCGAGGCCATGGTTGTATATTGTACCTACTCTTATGCTAATATTGACTTTTATTTCTTAGCTTGAGTATTTGGGTAGTTTTTCAACTGTTCCATGTTTATGGCAGAATTATGGTATTCCAAGTGATTTTTTGTCTGGAGGTTGGCATAAATATTCTATGGCATATTTATAACTGTAGGAAGAAACCGGAATCTTTATTGACCAGCTATGTAGTGCATGTTAAATTGTTACGATGGTAACTTTGTCTGTTCCAGGTTCTATTCCTTAAGCATGCAATCATGAACAGTATATTGCATTCTAGGTACAACCTTCCTCATAATTATATGTTGAAAGACAAAATTTATAGGCCTCTTCATATCTTCTTAATTGATCAGTATTCTTATATTCTCGTACTAGAATTAGAAGTTGTTCATGAATTAATTGTCATAGGAAGACAAGTGTTTGATAAAACCTTCAAGCAGAATACACCAACAATTACCATGTATAAAACATAAACAATAAAAATATTATAACTAATGAAAATAATGATAACAATGTACAAGAAATAAAGCAGTAATAGAAATACTAGTAAATTTAATAACAATTAACAAAGAACAATAATAAAGCTAGTCTAGAACTCCACTACTATAAAGTTTCTACTAGTGGGAGATGCACTGGGAATACTATTTCTCTTTGTGAGGGTGCATTATTCCAATTTCTCATCTCATATCATTTCCAGATCTATGTGAGTGTTGGTTGATAGTGGGTTTATCTTGCCATATCTTGTGAAGAAAGGGTATACCAACTAGAAGAGGGCGCACTTACATCCCCAAACACACATGAGGAGGGCCCAGTCCATTGGCAGCTCAACATAGAAGAGGAATAAGGGTTCTGTAAAAGTGGGGGTGCACCAGTCTTTGGGAAAACATGACATAAACGAGGCACATTCTATAGGTTGTCTTTATATTATATATCTCTTGTCTTCTTTCTCAAATCATGACCATCTTAAAGGGGTTCCCAATACTTCTGAAAGCTTCCAACTACAGGAACAACCAAGGGAATCTCTATAGAAATCTTTAGGAACAACATTGGGCTGATATTAATGTGTTTGGATAGTTGTGCATTGAAATTGCAAACCTGGGAATGAGTACACTTCAATCTGGGCGTTCATTCCATCACCAAATATTGTCCATTTCACCAATTATTCACTGTTGTTCCACTATCATTTTGTAAAGAGTGCACAGTACTGGGCAAGTAGCTTAGTAACTTCAACAATTTTCCAGGCATGTTCACTTTTATTTGATTAAAATTATAAGTCTGATATTATCTTGTCTCCTTTGATTATTATGATATAAAATTGTCATTATGGAATGTTAAGGCTTATGCAAAGATTATATTAAATAATTTCCATGTGGAAACCAACTATGAACAACAATATACCAATGCATAGCACACATGTTTAAAATCTGAGAATTGACAGTTAATCAAAGTCAAGGGGAACCAAAGTGTTTGACCAAATTCTTCAACCAATTGCAATAGATATTGTGGGTCAGAATTCATATTTGTGAGGGCACTGCCTTCAACAGGGTTTTCCATTAGATTCACTATGTTCTACTTATAACTATGTAAACAACTATTAAAACAGTTTTCTAAGAACTCAATATGTAAAATTTACCCAATAAGAACAAATATGGAATCATACTTACTTCATATCAAGATGTACAAGGACCTCTGCTTTTGGAAAATTTTGGTATATGGCCAACGATTGGTAATGGTTACACGCAATTTGTTTTGCCTCATAAGTTTAAAGATACCATAATTTTATTTTGGGGTACTCTTTCTTAGTAACAACATTCCAAAATGATTGCACATGAAGTTCCCTCAGAACTATAGGAGAGTGTTTCTGAGAGTGTTACCTCCCAAACCCTTGCTTTAGGTGGCAAAGTCAATGGCGGTCCATTTCTGGTCCAGAAATCCATTCTCCCTTTGATCTATCCCTCACAGAAGACATGAACAAAATGCATTGAACATGGGAACATGTTTTGGACGAATTTGGTGGAAAATAAAAAAGTAACCCCCATTTTTGTTTCAAAGCAAAATTTGGAATAAAAAAGAAAAAATTGTACCTCAAGCATATAGCTGTATCTGTTGCATTAGAACCATCTTATTTGGAAAGAGAATAATATATATCCTCAATGCTTGCAGAATATTAATGTGTACATCATCCAATAAAGAATTATCAAACCTGTAGTAATTCCCCAACAAAATCATCAAGCCCGAATGTCTCAGAAACAATAATTTACTAAAAAAAGGTCAAAGAGTGTTAAACATATAACAAATTCGACACCAATTCCTTTAGAAGACATAAATCAATGGATTAAGGGGCTAGTTGGGGAAAATAGGGTATTAACCACAGAAATAATGATCTCGAACCCTAACCCTAGACTTGCATTGCTTAGGTAGAATGGTATTTTAGATAGCATTCTCTATCGATCCCCTCACACGAGTACTCTTACTAGAAGGTCCCATGTTCCAAACCTCTAACTTCTTTCTTCTAAACCTTTTATGAGTTTTAATGTTCGAAACCTCAACCTCCTTTCATTTTTTTCATCTAATATCTCCCATATTCAAATAATCATGAACTTCCTTTGTGGTCTTTCTAGGCCCATTGATGGCATCCTTTCTCCTCCTCTTTCTCCTTGGAGTTCGATCGTTGCGCTTCCTCTTACTACCATTTATGTTTTCTGGTATCAGAATATAATGGGAATCATCATTATCTAGCTCCTCTGCATCCGTATCCTCATACTCTACATTGTAAAACCCCTTGAATGCTTTAATTTCTTTTGTACGAGCTTACCCATGATGTGCTCCCTACATTCAAACTTGTTTCCTTCTATTGCTCGTGACCTTGTCGGATGATTGTTAGAATAGTGATAGCAAAAAATTAGTCATGTTCATGGCCTTCCATTTTTATTCTCCATCCTTAACAATCAATCAAGAAATATTATGGGAAGGAAATGAATAATAGAAAAGATATGTGGAACTATGTAGTCCAAAAATATGAAAAGAAGACAAGCTCTAAGATAATGTACCCCTATACAAAAATTGCTAAGATGAAGTGTGTGGTGGAAAACAATATGAGTGGCATATATTTTCACTTAAATACTTATTTGTGTAGTTAGTTGTCATGAGGTCAATCATAAGGTCCTATAATCCCAACAAATTTTGATTTGATTGAATTAATCTTTACTCTAAAAACAACATTTTAAAATAAAGAAAAATTGATGGCAAAATTTCATGGGAAAGTAATAATTCTATCTAATTGGTTGTGAGGAGAATCAACAAATTGTATGAGACTACTTCAAGAAAAGGAAAGGACAATTGGTGCAAGAGTTCAATATTGAGTTTGGAAAGAGAGTTGTTCAACTAGGAATATTCTGGAAGAGTCCAATTTTTTTGATTAAATCCATGGGTACATTTCAATAAAAAAAATTGATGTTATTTAATGTTGTTCCAACCTAAGACAAAATATAAAGCTAGTATAGAATTGCAATATCTTAAGGAAGATAATTAGAAGCAACAACCTATTACACACAAGCAAGCATAATATAAAGAAAAAAAGAAAGGGAGGAACAACAAGAAATGAATGGAAGGAGAATAAGCATAGTGTGGCATTGGCACAGAATGGAACCTGGCATTTATCATATCATTTCTAGCAAATATGTGGGTCATTGAACCTGAAATTGTTCTCAAGTCCACAAATCATAGATCCAAGGAAAATCCATAGATCAAGGACCATAACTAGGAAAGGGGAAGGGAAAACACATGAACATATAAGGAAATCAACCTAAATCTTAGTCCCCTAGTGGGAAAGACACAATCATGCACCTAAGCTAAGGAAAATGATACTTATGGAAATAAATTTAACACGTTCCATCAACGATAGTGGGATTTTATAATGATGACATCAATGATTATGGATTTTATGGTTCTATCACACATAAAATTAAGTGTGACACTAGCATGTTGAATATTTGTGCATCATTGGCCTTGAGTGTGAAAATACATGCACTACAAGTGTGCCTTAGTATACAAAATAACCTTTATTGGCTATTAGGCCATGAATAGACTATGAGACCCAAATGTCTAACATATACAATAAGTATATGAATGATTTTTGTAATGATTCCAGTCTTTGGTTTCTTTAGGGACACAACATACCCTTATTTCAAAAAGTGCTTTGAGCTCAAATCAAGAAGTGTTTGGGTCGAACAACTAGTTGTACTTAAATTCAATGTTACTTACTACACGTAAATAAACTACTACTGCCAGATTCTCTCCCTTCTCAAGGTTTTTGATATCAAACACATGGTATAAATTAACATTATTAGTGACTAAATTAATGGGATCCTAGGCCATATTTATGCATTTATCAATATGTTGATCTTCACAGTTCTCTTTTACTAAAGAGGAAGATATTATAGCTATTATGGCCTTGAGTTTATTTATGAAAGGGTGGTCCTCTTGGATAGTGATGTTTATGATTACGATCTATTCTTCATATAGTCACAATGATTGCATGCTCATTGAAATACCCATCACAAATAAATCCATATATGCACAACAAGGTTTATATCATTTGGAGGAAGAGATTTAGGAAAGTGATGTTGGGATGCAATATTTCTATCCTCTTTTACACCATCTATGGAAGGAGAGTGTTTATTGTGATTGATTCTAGTTATTGATTAAATATTAAGTCACTAATTAGAGTGATTCGGTCCTTATTATACGAGTAACATTTTTAAATATTGAAATATGAAACAATAAATGCACCTTAATATTTTTAAATGCTCATACTTGTTACATTTTGCACCCTTGAATGGGATATTTATATAGTCTAGTCCTTGTTTATATGATGGATCACATACCTCAATTTCAAGTCCATTCAAGAGACCATTTCCTAGGTCCATGTCTACCAATGACCTACCATTCGAAGACCCATTCAAACTTTTTTATTTTTCATTAACAATAATGTATCTCCCAATTTGGTCTCCTATGGCCCCAAAGACCTCGTCATGCTAGAATTCCAAAGTAAGATAAGGCAATTTCAACCACAAAGACAATATGTTAGATCATTCCCTTAATGATGATGATGATGATGATGGTGATGGTGATGATGATGATGATGATGGTGATGATGATGATGATTCTAATGATGATGGCGATGAGGATGATGATGATGATGATGTTGATGGTGAGGATGACGACGATGATGATGATGATGATGAAGATGATGATGAAGATAATGGTGATGATGATGATGATGATGATGATGATGATGATGATAATGGTTTAAACATAAATAAATAGACATAAAAATAATATATTATGCAACAAGATCATGTTCTCATGACATATTACCTCCTAAAATCCAACATTGCTACAATGTCATTTAGATTCTTCATCCTCCTCATCGTCATCCTCCTCCTCCTCCTCCTCCTCCTCCTCCTCTTCATCCTCATCCTCATCATCGACATCATCATCGTCATCATTTCATGGATTTGTACATGGAAAGGAATACCATGTACATGGAAGAGGTGTAGTGAATGGAAGTGCATTTCAGGGATTTGTACATAATGGGAATTTTTAACAATGCATTCATTCATATTCATTTAAAATGTCATTGATTCGACATGACTATGATGACGTCAATGATAATGATGATGATGGCGATGATGATGATGGCAATGATGATGTCGATGAGGATGATGATGATGATGATGATGATGATGATGATGACAATGATGATGATGATGATGAGGATGATGGTGATGATGATGATGATGATGATGATGATGATGATGATGGTGATGGTGATGATGATGATGATGATGTCGATGATGATGATGGTGATGGTGGTGATGATGATGATGATGCTAATGATGATGACGATGACGATGACGATGGTGAATATGGTGATGAAATCTAGGCAGTGTGTGTGAAATCTAGGCATGGAATTTGCATGCTTTCATCCATAATAATATAACAATGTTTTCCTACACCTCAATTTAGTTTCATTGACAAATTATGAAAAACATAAAGGGAAGAAAAAAAGGCGGAAAAAAACGAAAAGAAAGGAAAAATATAAAGTAGATATGACAAATTCATGTATTAAGATGTGCATTCATAGTTATTTATGAAATAACAGAAGTCATCCTTGAATATTCTCCCTCTTAGGAGGTGGGGCCTTATCAGAATTGGTTTCCTTAGATATGAAATATATAATGGATTCTTCAAACCCTGATGTGTTTGGTAATTGAATGGATATCAAATAATCACATGGATCAATGACTACATTCTTCTACATTGGTAGGGTCAGTGAATTTTTGTTGCTTGTCATGGGCATGGAATTCTTCATGGGTTGTGTAGGAAGGTCAATTCCAACCAATGAATCACATGGATTAACAACTACATTATTATCCTACATTTGTAGGGTAATTGAGTTTTGTTTCTTTTCATGTCCATGGTTTTATTCATGGGAAGTAAAGGAAGGCAAAGCCCCAAACCCATGGATTGAATCCTAGAGCCTGTGGACTCAAATGACAATAAATGTTTTGTTTTGGGCTTATTTTAGTTATTAAATCTATGGCCTAGAAATGTTATTCGATCCACTAGATTTGTGTTTTCATAGTTTGATGTGTTAATGAATTATTATGAATTTATTATTTATGTTAATGAATTAAAAATATATATGAATTTAAATATGATCATGATGACGATGAAACTTTCTCTTTTTCTCCAACATCATAGGAAGCTCACTCCCAAAAAAATGAAAACAAAAAATGTCAAATTTGTGATTTCCAACTTTAGAATCTTGGAATTTGACCCTTGGGAACATTTTATTCTTGTTTGACTATATTACCTACTCATTGTTTTCAAAAATATTGTGATGTTTATGTTTTCCTATGAAATTTTTTGGAACCATTTTTCCCATTTATGGATTTCTAATTTTATACACATAGACCTAACATTTCCATCTTCCCTATAATTATCAAAGTGGATTTTGCGAAACTCAAGTTGGTTTCAAAAACCATACAAATTTCCATGTGATAGGTAGATTAGCTTATAAATACACTAAGAAAAAGGTTGTGTAAACATTACATATATGACCATGACTTTGAGATTTCTTTTTACATATAATTAATTATCATTATTCATTAAACAGGTACACAACAATCCCTCTATAAAATATAATTGCATAGCAACAGTTAAACAACCCTTAGTGACTTTGTATTCCCGCAAGTACATACAAAACTCACATACCTACACTTCAAAACCTATTTACAGAGTCCCAAAAAAACCTAGAGATAACAAAAAAATAAGATAATTTCATCATTTTTTTGTCTTCCCAATCGCCATATAATGATAAAATCAACCATGGGAGAAAAATACATATAAGTTGGAACTATCCTAGTGTTTGTCTACAAATATCGGTACCTACACTGCAATTTTGTATGCTTGTTTAGATTAAATATTTTTACTGCCTATAAGATTCTACTTTATCCCACCTAAAAGCATATGTTGTGTGCCTAATCTATAATGTGAATAACTTGTGAAATATCAACACAAAATCTAAAATTATGGTCGTCTTTAGTGTAATAGGAATTACACTTTTATGTTCCAAATGCACTTTTCCAATTTGATGAAGCACATGAAAAAGATATAGTGCAAAATATTATTTGTTATTGCACAAATAAAGTACTAAATAAAACAGATTTGTGTAAGAGTCAATGATTCTCATTATAAGTACAACACCCTTGAGGAGTCCCCATACCGAAGCACAATATAGGTCCCATGGGAGTTAATGACATGTGTAACTATGTCTATAAACATATAGATATATTCTTTACCAAGTGAAACTATGGGTCAAAAGAATACATGCAAATAATCCAATTGTTTCCATACAAATAATGCTAATAAACCTTGATTGATACGTTCATCGTTATAGCGACGTTCTTGACCTTTCGTCTCTCTAGTGACATTATGAAATTTTCATCGCAATAGCCACGAAATTTCATTGCAATATCCACAAATGTTCCATAACGTCGCTATAGTGACGAAAGTCGGGGGCATTTTCAATTTTTCCCAAAAATTTAAACTCTTTTTTCATGAAAACCACGCTTTAAACTTTTTCGTGGAAAAATTTAGTGGGAATTTTGAGCCATATGTAGTAGTGATGATAGGTCGTATTGTACTACCTCTCTACAAGGTGCGTGTAGGCGGGTGGGGGGGTTGGGGGTGGGGGAACTACTAAACCCAATGGCCATATCAGTTAATGTAAAACCCAATGGATAACAATATTTTAATGGTTAATACTTCACAACCTCTATTACTTGTTATTAACTCCAATATCTCAATTCCTACAGTATCTAGAAGTATTATGACATGCTTCATCATCATGGACATCAAGGTTGCCATCATCATCATCATCAATGCCATATGGTACATCACCGTCATCTTGACCATCATAATCATTAGCATTAAGTACATCATCAAGAAAATCATCGTCATCATTGTAATTATGGTCACTCATATGCCATTAGTGTTCTTAATCACTCATCGACATTAGGATTAATGTCATGTAATTGTTAAGGTCATTTATATGTTGTTACTGTCATTTCGATGATAATATAAGGATTGTATGTCGTTACAGAAATTTGGGTGCCATTAGAATCAATTAGGATCCAAAAGTGATACCACATACATAATAATCATTGACATCCACATCGTCATCATCATCATACAATAAAGCAACATCATTGTCGTCATCGTAGTCATCATCAATATAATTGAAATAATAATGAACAAGGAGCCCTACTACCTCACAATATTGGATGATATAGTCTTATCCTTATCAAATCATATCCATACGCTCCATCATACATGCATCATCATCATGTTGTTAGGGCCAATTATATTCCATTATGGTCTACTAAATGTTATTGGGGACACCCAAATGCCATTAGAACAATTTAGGTGACATTAAGGTAATTTACCCCTCATTAGGATTAATCAAGATATAAAAGTTCCATGATTACGATCATTTAGGTGCCACTATGATAAATCAAGATCCAAAAGTACTATCACATTCAAATCATGATCATCAACATTGACATTAATATATCTAATGTTATGATGGACGTTTTCCAAACACAATTCCTAGCTCAGTTCCTT
>LPNX010094956.1:329366-331707 GCA_001517045.1 Pseudotsuga menziesii
GCGGCCAGCTCTTGGACTTGGTGTCCTCTATGATTGGAAATTTACCACAGTGCTGCGTGCAACGTAGGTATCGCAAGGAGGAAGTAGAAAAATATAAAATTTAATCTCCAGCTCGTGTTGGTTTGGTTGCTCCAGTTGATGTGGTTTGTATCCATCTCAAACATCTTTCTTTCAAAGGACAATTTAATTTTTTGAAGATTGATATATGATGGCCTCTTGCTACGAGTGAATTGCTGCGAGGTGGAGATTTCATCGTGGGATGCGTTGGAGGTTCCCGGGAGACTATTGATGCGTATTGCTGAAGACTAACTACATATCCATTTTGTGTTGGATTGTTGTATGGACTGCATCTTCCTGTTTTGTTGCGACTATCTTGAGATTGTGTGGTCACCACCTACGTACTAGTGTGACCTTGATCATTTTACATCAATCCAAGAGAAAGAAATTGTGTAGAATTCATTGATGACCTTGGCACATCAACAATAAGATTATTGCATTGCAAGAAACTTGCATCAGCCTGCTTTTCTTTGACCTGCGACCTGCTCTGCTTGTGTTGGTGAGAGATTATTTTCTACTAGTTTGAAAGCCATTGAAAGCATATTTAAAGTTGGTATTGTAGGCTTGAGAGGATTAATTTTGTATTTCAAAGTTTGTATGACAATAGTAGAGACATTGACATTGTTGTAAAGCTTGAGGAAGGTGGCAGAGACTTAGACCTGCACCTTTAATCTTTCTTCTTTTTCTCCTATTATTTTAAGTTGCAATATTCAATCACAGAAGATGCAATCTATAGCATCTGTAGTTGGTGCCACTCTCACTAGCAAAGACACTTATCCAGAATGGTGGAGGAAGATCAAATCTGCCTTCATCTACAATGACCTTTGGGACGGTATTTGCAAAGGAACCACAATAGAGACAGAAGCTGGAGGGCCCATAACCAGAGACCCATGACCTCCAGAATCCAAGAAAGAGAAGGCCATTTGGAAAACAAAAGACAAGAAATATTTAGCGGTAATCACTGCCACAGTCAGTGAAGAGGTGAGCCAGCACATATTGCCTGCAAAGTCATGTTTTGAAGCACTAAAAACGTTAAAAGATCTGTATGATTCACACTCTGAAATGGAAGTTATTCAACTAATGATAAAACTATTCAATTTAGAAGTAAAAGACAATGATCCCATGTTACTTGCCTCTGAAATCAAAGCTATCATGCACACGATTCAAGCCATTGGTATGAAACCAGATCTTCCCCTTGCAGCATTTGTAAAATATTTGTATCCTTCTCACTCCAACTATCTTGAGTCGTTGAAAGCAAGTGACAAGTTCAAATCATTGACATTTGACACCCTGGTAGAGAAGATAGCTGACAGAGAGAAATATTTTGGTAAGAAGACAACCGAGCATTCTGGAGAATCACTTTGCTTTGCAAAGAACCACACCAAATACCAATCCAAAGATCATCCCAAAGGAGAAAGCAACAAGAGAGGCAGAGGAAGAAGAAACTTCAGAGGTAGAGGAGGCAGAAACAACTCCAGCAAAAGATCAGACTTGAAGTGCAAGCGTTGTGGAAATATTGGACACACAACAGATCAGTGTTGGGATTCGTGGGACTCCATCAAAGACAGACATAACCAGAAGAAAGATGACAACAAGAATCAAGATGCTAGTAAATATTCAGATTCTGCTCATTGTATTGTTGGACATTGTAATCTTGGTATTAATGAAATGACTTCACTTTCATCTTACACAGATTGTTGGCTACTTGATACTGGTGCAACATCACACATGAATTTTAGAAAAGACTGTTTTGAAGAACTTAATGAAACAATAAATGGCATAGTTTACTTTGCATATAAGTCAAGTCTTAAACTAAAGGGAATGGGCACCATTCGGCTGAAGATGCCTGGATTCCCTGATTTCTTGTTGAAGAATGTTCTTTATCTTCCAGAGTTGCAAAGAAGCTTGCTGTCCTTGGTGCAGATTCGACAGCAAGGCCATTCCATCCACATGTTTGATGGAATCATAGAAATAATAAAGTCCTTTGACAACCAAGTCATCATGACTGGATACGAATATGGGAAGCTGCTGAAGCTAAAGGGTTCATCTACAAGGGTTCAGAACTATGCCTACCTCTCTCAGCATGGAGAAGGTAATTTGTCATCATGTTTATTGTGGCATGCAAGATTTGGTCATCTAAATTATAATAGTCTTCGTTTGTTGGGAAATAATGGTGTATTTGTTTTTCCCACCATTCCCAAAGAGAAGAGAAAATGTGATGCATGTATATTAGGGAAACATAGTAAGCTGCCATTCCATGAATCTAATTTCAGAGAAAGTAGGA